>JAOEHY010036992.1:0-26822 GCA_025447955.1 Psilopsiagon aurifrons
TCCTTCGACCTGCTGGTCACACTCCTTTTGATGCAGCCCAGGATACAGTTGGCTTTCTGGGCTGCAAGCACACACTGAAGCTGGATCATGTTAAGTCTCTCATTGACCCACACCCCCAAGTCCTTCTCCACAGGGCTGCTCTCAATCTCTTCTCTGCCCAACCTGTAGCTGTGCCTGAGATTTCTCCAACCCAGGTGTAGGACCTTGCACTTGGCATGGTTAAACTTCATCAGGTTGGCATCAGCCCCCCTCACAAGCATGTCAGGGTCCCTCTGGATTGCATTCCTTCCCTCCAGCATATCAACCGAACCACCCAGCTTGGTGTCATTGGCAAACTTGGTGAGGGTGCACTCAATCCCACTGTCCACATCACCAAAAAAGATGTTGAACAAGACAGGCCCCAACATTGACCTCTGTGGGACACCACTTGTTACTGGTCTCCAGATGGACATTGAATCATTGACCACAACTCTCTGTGTGCGTCCATCCAGCCAGTTCTTTATCCACCGAGTGGTTCGTTCTTAAACACACAGAAACAAGAATCTCTAATTCTGTACAACTCTTGCTATTCAAAGGCTATTTCTAATCTATTTTCTTCAATACAGAGCTGTCACATTCTGCAAACTGGGTTAGCTACTTAACTGAAAAGGAACAGCTTGGTTTGATTTCAGCAGAAGCTATTTATCAAGGATCGTATCATCATAACTTTGACTTGCTTAAAAACAAGCCAAGAGATCCTTTCCAATGCTTTGTTCCTAAACAAAAAAACCTCCACTGAGCATCTTAAGGCTGCTACTCTATATTCTCAGCTCTCTTCTCTGCTTAAGATGTCTCTGTATAGCCTCTAGATAAAACCAAAGCTTTTCTAACAAGACTAGCATGTGGGTCCACTCAAATTTCCCTTGTGCAAGTCAATAATCTTGAGGATTATGTGCACCTGTATAAGAAGGGTACACATTCAGCTTCTCAGACGTCTACAAATTCAGTAGCTCTCCAGCCCTATTACAAATGGTTAGCAATGAGTACCACTTACCTGGAAGTCTATTTAGGAATTTGTGCCAGAACCAAAGTAATAAAAATTTAAAAATCCCAAACAAACAACCCCCCCCTTGGCTTTCAATTGCTGTCACACCACTAATGCAGAAATCATATTACAAGAGATTGCAATAACTTTTTTCCAATTTTTAATCTCTAATACACCTGCATAAATCTGGACTGCTTGCTCAGAAAATTGTTAACCTCTTTTATACTTTTAAGGAGGGGCTTACCCTATGTTACCAAATAAGAGAAACATTAATGGCCTATTTGTATTCTTGCAGCATTTTGGGGCTTCTAATCAGAGAGTGGATGTCACAGTGCTAGACATCATATAAATATCTAATAAAACTTGCCTGCCAGCTAGAAAGTATCAAGATAGAGAAGATGAATAATATAAGAACCCAGCTTATTGACTCTCATCACTATGCTGAGCAGAAAATGTTCATTTGCTTCAGTTTATGTGTATGAGGGAAGGAGAGGGCTGCTGAAGAGGGTGGGCTGAACAGAGCATAGGTGTGGGAACAGAAGCAGCATAGAATCCAAGGGATGGTAAACAGCTAGTAGAGAAGAGAGCTGCCAGAGTGGGGCATAGGTGAGTGGGGTGGTGCAAAAGAGGGCCAGGAGTTGAGGAAACTCCTTTTAACTCCCAAGAGAATATGCTCAGAGAAGAAACATGAAAAAGATGGTTGAAAGTAAAGGCTGTAGAACAGCACAACCTCCATTAGCCACTCCCCTGTCAAGAAGCATGTTACTGGGAAAGGAAGAGCAGCACTGGCCTCCAATAATGATCACTTTGCAACACTGGCTCCTTAATTTGTCAAATTTGCCAGAAATTGCTAAAGCATGGACAGAGCCCTAGCAGGAATAGTTACTGTCTGCTGAGTCAGTACCACTCAGATCAGAGATGCAACGTGAACTTCATTTTTCTCTGGAAACCACTGTATGTGGCTAGCAGAAAACCAATGGCCTGGCAGAAGGCGTCTACAAGATACAAGGAAACTCTTCGACCTTTTAACATAGTTTCTGGCTAGGTTAGTCCTTGAATAATCCAGGTTAATTACAGCAGGTAAAACAATAAAAAGGAATAATTTTGCAGGAAAACCCCTTTGCACAGGAAGCTTGACTTAAGCCTACCTAAGCCCTCCTGGAAATGTGCATTTTTCATCCACATTGTGGAAGGTTTTTAAACTAGCAAGTGCAGTGCTCACCGTTTCACTTTTCACTGTGATAAAAGCAACAGAGGGCTCAACTACTTTCCTTGCGTCCACAGCTATTACCGAAATCCGAGCTCAGCCCATCAGCATGCACAGCCTCAGCAAGGTTATGGTCCAGCATGTTCCATCAAACATGTATTTTCTCCCTGAAAGAAAAAGGCTAAGCATTACCTGACAGCCAATAGCCATGCTGCTATGCGTGGGGCATGGTACCATCTCTTGTCTCCATTTTAACATGTTTCTTCCCCCTTCCTGCAAGTAAGTGAGAATAGCCAAAAACTGTTACAAAAAGTATCAGGAAAATTTTTGGCGAGGAAAGGATCTGCCTCTGCTGTCCAATAACTGCAATCACACACAAGACTTGTAAAACAGTGTTTGGGAATTGCTGGTGTTGAGAGGTTGCTGATGACATATCAGTGTATATTGAGAGCGTAAGATTGTATCACAACTGCCTGGTGCTTATTGTTTTTCTAATATCTCTACATTTTTAAGTATTTCCACATCTTTCTAATATTTCTTTCTATTAATTATTTTTTATACATGATAGCATAACTATACACATAATTAATCTTAGTACGCTGTAAGCAACAGTTGTGGAAGGGTTTTTTTTGTTTGTTTACAGAGATACCTATATGCTTATGGACTCATAAATTTTCTGCTACTTTTGAGATATATGACAAATGATTAATGATGACTAAACAATTTGGCAGGCAATTCTCATTTATGGCTAAACATAAGTTTGTGATAGTCCAATCATTTTCTGAATAATTAATATTAATATCCCATTATATCCTTAAAGAAATGTTAACATACAACCATAATTGTTTGGAAATGCTGAAAGAGGATTTTATTCAAAGTGCTCTTCAGCCAACACTTTTCCTGCATCTGGTATATTAATTTCCCATCTTCAGGAAAATCTTGCCCTGGGAAAGAGTACCACTGCAAAGCTACGGTGGAACATGTGGGAATAGGACATTTTTTCTTAGACCACTATGCAGTTAGCCTGTGGGAATCACTGCTGTTCCCTTCTTTTACAGATGCTGCACCCCAGATTGTTCTTTGGTGATAAGGATCCAAAAATCAACCTCTCACAGGTTGGCTGGAGATGACCTGGCAAAGGAGATACCAAGAAGATGCTTTTCTGATCCCTCCAGAGAAAATTAGGATGTTATCAGGCACCCCAGGAGGTCTCAGGCATGAACAGTGCAGCCATACCTAGATAAAACTGAGGGACTGAAGACTATGGAGGCACATATTTCGGCATACACCTGGAAGTACCAAAGGCCACCCAAAAGCTGTGATTGCTGCCAGCTTTTATACCCTGCCTCTGATAAGAAATCAATGCAGATAGACACCAGTTTCAGCGTGCATCCCTCGTGTGGGTCACAGCATGGAGAAGCGCTGGCAGCTGTTCTGTGGTGTCCTGGGAAAGCTGCCACCCAGCACTCAGACACTCCCTGGCAGAGGGGAAGCCAAGCAAGCAGAAAGCAGGACCACAGGCAACTGATATGCCCTCACCTAGAAATCTCAGTGATGTACTTACAGAAAACGTACTCGTACTTTGAACTCTTTCACAGTTGTCTTCTTTTCAGCCCTTCCATTTATGGAAGGGTCTTATTCATGTTATGCAAAACTAATTTGTTTTATAATGTCCTTTAGGTTCCTGGCTGAGTTCTAGTAAAATAAGTAACTGCATTTAAACAAAGGCATCTTTTTCCCCTATTCTTGAAGTGTTCAGAGCCTCAATAGCAAAGCAATGAATAGCACTGTCAGGTTTTTAACAATTCACATGGAAAAATACTTTTAACTAATAATTTTCAGGTTGTGAATCCTAGACAGGGAAAGGAGATTACTCTTTTAGGAATAAATCATGTTACAGAACAAGCTATCCAGATTGTCTCTATTTATCAGATGTTCTAGGGCTGCTGTTACCATCAATTCGTCGTCTTTGCCTTCAATATGCAAGAGTTGTTTGCAAAAACTAATCAGGCATGAAAAGGCAAGGCAGTTTATTTCCTTCTGTTCACTCAAGTTTATGTTCTGAAACAAACCTATTAGGACACTTATTGCCAAACATGCTTTTCTAATGGACAATTTGTACCATACGACAGCAAACTGTCACCATGGCCATTATTTTTCTTGGGAGGTTTTTGGCTGAAAGCTTGAACTATAAAATTTAGATAGCCCTGCCACAATATCAAAGCCACTATTCATTTTTTCTTTTAATAATGATACAATATAATCATTGTATATACAACGGTACACTAATATAATCCCCAGCAGGAATGGAAGTCTCTAAATACTGAAAAGACAAGAGCTTAAGACAAAAAAGTGCATCTGCTGTTTGCTGAAACAAGCTTCCAACAGCAAGTACTAATGAATGTTGCTTTACATGGCTAGGTATTTCTGAGAAGTCATTGCACAGATCACATTTAATCCATTAAAAAAAAAATCATAATATACTGTATATATTTTATATCTATTATATATAAATAATACAGTTGCAGCCACATACCAATGAATACCTCTCAGCACAGGAAGGCTTATATGTGTGTCAATGCACACAAACTTCAGAAAATGACAGGGAAGCTACTAAGCTTCCCCGGAACGAAACATCAAATACTAAAATGAAAGACAAGGAAATAGATGGAGGCCAAGAGGAGAGACTCTTAGTACGCCATAAAAAAACCCAATAAATCTCTGACCAGGAAAAACATATTTGACAGCATGCATATTGTGAAAACATGCATCTACTCACAAGTATCAGTTTATCTTAGTGAAATCACCTACTGAATGTTAACAAAGAATCAATGCATCTTGGGCAGATCAGCACATTCTTCATGCTCAGTCTTCCATTCAGCCTCCCCAAGCCATCCATATTTCAACTAGATCCTTGCTTAACAGCTTATTTTAGCTTTAAGGGAGTCTTTAAAGCTTCAAGAAAAGTGCCTCAATTTCCCTCTGCTGAGTGAACACTGGTGCAGCTGCTTGATTACATCATTTTGTAGGAGTGATCAGCAGGAACTTTCCATGCTACTTAAGGGTGCACTTCTTCTAATTAGTATTACAACCCAGAAATACAGTTTCTCAGTTTTTTGTTAAAGAACATTTCTTTCTGTGGAGAGAAATGGTGAGTGAAGCATGAAAAACATGTACCTGTCCTATTAAGTGCTTTACCTTTGATCTCCAGATTTCTGGCTATTTTAATTCTTTAAAAGTTAATTTTCCATTTTCTCTGGTGTTCCCATACAGCTCCTCAGCTTGTATCCTCTTGGCTCCATAGACAGAACTGTCAGCAAGCTGAATATTAAAGAGCTCAAACACGCCTATGTTCACAATTAAGGAATAGAGGTGTAGTTGGAGAGAATGCTTGGAAAAATAGCTGACCACAAATAGCATGGGATTAGCTTAACTCATAAAAAGCACAAGACGAAGGACTCTGCAGCAAAGAACCCAAGAGTGCCTCTGGGAGGAAAACTAACCTGTAAGTAAGGATTACAGAAATTCTACAGGGGAGAGTTTGAGTTACATTAGGAGTAGTAAGAGAGTACATAGAAAAACAAGAAACTACTTTACCCAGATTCTATATGTTTGTCATTTCTCTTTAACAGCTACGCTGAAAAGGCAGAAAGATGAAAAGAGACAGAGGAAAAGAGCCCATATTGAGCATTAAGAAAAGATGTTAGGGAGTCATCTCATTAAATGTTAGACAGCAATGATAGGAGAGCCCATAAAAAGTGACATTTTAAAGGACTTAAAAAGAGAAAAAAGAAAGAAAGATACTGATACTACCTAAGAAAAACAATCCAGAAATCTAAGTCATAAAAGACTTTATAAAACTTCTCCATCTCTTCTTCCTATTAAACCCAGTCAAAAACTACAGCAGCTGAGAGCAGCAGTGCATTTACAACCACAGAACCAGCCCAGCCTGCCAAATCTCCTGTAAAAAATCCAAACCATCCTATCAGCAAACTCTCAAATGGAAACACTTCAGAAGCAATCTGTGCAGGCTCTGCTGCTTCATGTGATCCTACAGACCAACTGCAGGCCATTTATCACAGTCTTGGACCACTGCATTAGAGACTTTATAACAACAAACATTGAAAGAGGTTCAGGAAAAGACTGCAGAAGTAAATATAGCTTTCATCTTGATACCATGCTCCCACAGGAGTTATGAGAAAGTTAAAAAAACAAGAAGTAGTCCTGGCTCCTCTATCTCAGCTTCCTTATTGGTGTTACTGGTTGGGGAGCCAATGCAAAGAAATGCATTTGCCGCCTGTTCAGATTGGACTGTCACACAAGTATCATTTGGTCAAAGACCCACCACATGTCAACTTGGGAAACAAAGAACTTAAAAGGAGGACTCAACAGTCACCCTTTTATCCTGTTATTCCAGCCTACTCTTCCTTAACTAGATCCCATTACCAATAATCCTTTTAGTGGGATCAGTTTCCCTTTAAACAGCTTATTAGATGGATGACAAAAGAAGCTAAAACAACTCAAGAAGGACCAGACAACAAAAAATATGCTTAAACCCAAGATTTATATCTTGATACACCAAGGATAATATTCCCTAAAACCTTCTCTAGGTGAAACAAAGGTTTTTTTTGTGAAAGAGAACAGATCCTAGTGAATTTTTTCTTTTTTAAGAACATCTTTTATTTGCAATGGAATTCACTCTATCTAATGAATAAACTGTGTCTATTATGACTGTAGTATTTAAGTTTCATCTTCTGAATCACCTGAAAGAGTAACCTGGAGTATCCCAAAGAGCAGCTGCTGGTTTACCCACAAGATCATTGAGATCCTAGCAACAAAAGAATAACATTTTTTACAATCTTATTGATCTCACAACAAGCTGATAAAGAAGAATTAAAGTCAAATTAAATTAATATCTATTTCTCAGCTAAGAGCTCTCTCACTGAGCTACATTTCCATTTCTTGTTAAGTAACACCTGTGGATGCTGGCAGCCTGAAAAATGCCTGAAAGATGTTGCTAGCAATGTCTGCCTATGAACCTTCCTGTATACAGCTCTGTTCAGTGCTGTTATCCTGCACTCTTTTTCCTCTTGAGCAGGCATTTCACACCAGGGTGGGTTGCATTTGATACACTTTAAATTACTACAGTCTTCCAAATCCACCTGAAGGAATTAAAAAATCCCAAGTCCTTGTGAGTCTTCAGGTGCAACTGATTTCCTTTTCCTCCTCCGCAGCCACCCTCAGACACACTCCACTTGTTTCATGCGTTATCCTGCCTGTCACCACATTCATATCCTCTGAGTTTTTTTCCATTTTTCCCCCACCCAGTTCTTATTTAGTGCTTCTGTGCCAACTGCATAGTCCTTCCCTGACAGGAGGCACTGATATACTGAGAGCACCACTTACATGCCTGCTATATTCTCTAGGAGCAATAAAAGTAACTTTTTAAATTTTCATGGCTTTGTCCAAGGAGCAGCTTCATGTACGAGGTTTTCACAACTCTCTCCCAAGATTCAATTTCTCATTTGGATAAAAGTGAAAGAGTAAAAGTTGTCTGATAAAGAGACCCTGCAAAACACCTCGCCAGTATGTCCAAGGTACCCACACAAGAGCTTTTGCTTGAAGTAATTTGTTATCCCATACTTTCTAGCAAACAAGCAGAACTTGAAAACTCTTGAGAAATGCCCACAGGCATGTGTGGGCTGTTTCTATGTAGCATGCATCATAAGCAAAAGGCAGAATTATGTCATTGGGTTGTAACTCCACAGAGATTACTCTCCAGTCCATGAACTTCATTAAGAATAAACTAGCTGCATGGGATAATTTACTCTTTCCAACTTGCTACTCCATCAGGCTAAATTAAATGGACACTGACAGAATGAATTCTGTCCACAAACAAGAAGATGAAACACTGGCTCAAGCTGCCTTGCTCTACTGCCCTGCATACTCTGCATCTGGATCCCTAAGCAAACCAAAATGGTAACCGTTCAAAGGTTGGGACCTGCGCTGTGCGCCAATAAGCTAAAGAACAGGGTGTAGAAATAACAGTGTTTGCTTCTGTAGCAAGCCAGCTCTGGCTGGGATGCACAGAGATGTCTCTGCTGAAATGCTAATCTTTTCTTTTTCCCCAATTTGAATTGAAGCCACATGTCATTCAGCAAAAATGAAAATGAAATTTGACCAATTTAATTGTTCTTCAATTAGATCCTGTTTTGACTGCTGAATTTTTCACATATTTGGGGTGGAAGACAGGTCCTTCAATACATAATGATGCAAACTGCTTATTCTTGCTGAGAGTTTGAGGGCCCTTTGTGATCAGCTGTGCTCTTGCATTCAGTACATTCTTCATCCAGTGCAAATTTCTCTGCTGTCATCAAGCTGTATTTTGTAGCAGCTGCATTTCCCAAATTAAATATTTGGGCCATTTTAATATAAAATATCAGCTGCACAGAGAAATAGCCTGAACTGAGATGAGGAAACAGAAAATTTTAATTCTACACTTACCAATGAAAAGCTTTTACACAAAAGATGCTACTGGAACACAGCACTAATATCACTCAAGTGGAGAAACTACCTAGTCCTTGTAGTAACTCAGTCCCTTCACAAGAGGAAGTGCTGCTCCTCTCAGCTGGCTCTTCTTGCTTTGCTGGTTTCCATTCAGATATTCTCTCTATCCACACAAAGACTATTTTCAGCCCCTTCAAAAAAGATACTTTTATTGGCTACTGCTAGTATCATGCTATAGCTGTCCCAGGGATCACCCAGATTAATTAAATAAATTCTGTGACAGAAGTTTAGCAAAAGAGAGGAAAAGTGACCCAACAGGCAGAGAGCACTTTATGAAGAAGCTTCCCAAACACCTATTCCTTTTAGCCAAAACAAGTAGTATTGGCTTGTTAGATTAAGCATGTTAGACAGATAGTATAACTTTCAAGCTTTATGGAAGAAGGCGTAGTCTAAGGGGATATTGGCATGAAAGCAGCACAGCCAACAGCTACAGCCAATAGGAAGAGAACTCTCCAGGAACATATTGCAGCACAGGACATGATCTTACTGAGATGAGGTAGGCAGCAGTTCATTGTCAAAACTGATGTGAGCTCATCTGGAAGGCTGCAGTGCTTTAAAAAAGAATGTGAGCTACCAGAAATGCTGGGAGTTTTCTACAAAGGCTGCTTCTAATGAGAAGTGTAGCAACATCAGCACATTCAAACGGGAATATTACATCGAATCGATTCCTTAAGTGCCAACTCAGAACACTAGGTTACAAATTCAAAAGTTAGCCCATAGGATGAAAAAGGCAGCCCCTATGCTCCCACTAAGTTCAGTCCTGCAACGTGTTTTAAAACCTCCTATGGGTATTTATTGAACAGGGAAGCTGGGCAGTGCCTGTATAGGCAAGGCTGAGTGCGGTGCCCCTGGCCCAGGAAATTTCAACCTCAATAGCTGAGAGACTGGGTGCAGCATTTCAGTGACAAACGTGAAGCTGGCTCATGCCTTGAAAGTGGAACGGTTTCTGGTTTTGACCCTTCTTATTTCAACTCTTCTTTTCCCAGTTCTTTTAGTGGCATTTATGGGGAAATAAAGGTGATGAACTTGAGGGGCTGATTATAGGCACAATCAAAGGAGAGGAACAAATACAAAGACAAGAAATCACCAACCAAATACCCTGGTACTTGGGGAAAGCATATGAGTAATGCATAACATTTCATGTGGGATCACATAGTCCATCGCAGTATCAGCAAATGAAGACAGAGCAGAGAAGGACCACAAAGAAGCAGTGCACAGTCCTGTACTACCGGCTTCTCAGCTGCACACTAACCAGCTCCAAACACTCTGTAGAAAGAGCTTGATGTTGTCAAGTATGACAACTTGATGAGGTGAGTCCTAAAATGGACAGGAGGAGGAGATATTTGCTTAGGTCTATGGACTAAATTAACAAGTTTTATACAGTCTTCAAGAATCTCTCAAAACCAACAAAGTATTAGATGTGTGAATTGTAATGAACACTCTAAGGCATGACTTACTAAATTCTGTAACAGTGCCAAAACCACTGTGGCCAGCAGGAAAAACATTTGAATCAGGAGAGGCGCATTAAGAAAACCAACAGCACCACAGACTGAGAAACCCCTGGAGAGGCAGGGGAAAAATTCCACTTCCCACATTCACATTTCACATCTGAGAAATGTGAGTCATCACATCCACACTGGGAGAAATCCAGAAATGCAGGAAGGAAGCTTTGAATTAAAAATAAAGTGAAAGACAGGAGACTGTTTCCATCCTGAACAAAGGGAGAGAAAGTGGTCAGCACTGTCCTGCTGAGGACTGAGGATGAAGAGTTAAATTCCCAACTTCAAAATTCCTTCTAGGTCCTATTCAGAAAAGGGGATGCAGGAGTTTGGCGGTTGTTAGCTAAACCATCTCAGGTTTTGTACGCAAAACTTGCCTCTGGGAACTTGTGCAATGGCTGGGAAATATGCTTTATTTTTAAATATCTGAAGACAGTGTTTTCTTCTTCTATTTGTCTCCCATCTGGAACTTCACAACCCAGAACTGAAGTTTCTGTTACCACCTTCTCATTTGCACTCTTATCTAATGCTTAAAAAGAATTCAAGAGGAGCTTCCAAACATGAGGTACACTGTTACCCAAGAAGAAATTGGATATAAATGGTGTGTGTAGGCGAGAACACTGGCAAACTGAGACAGCTGAGGAATCCCAGAGGTCTGGTCACATCTCTTGGAAAGCTATGGATATCATTTTGGTGATATCACCAAGTGTCAAGACCAGAAGACACATTTCTCTGGACAGGCACGGGCCAGCTCTCATCCAGAAGAAGGAAAATTTACAATTCCCAGTCCCTCCCAGATCGCACAAGAAATAAAAAGGTGAAAAATTAGTTCTCCATAAATAACCTATCAGTCAGTTAAAAGAACAATAATGTACACTGTAACTAAATACCCACATATGGCTTAGGGCTGCACATTACCTTTATTTCTGCACACTGTTATGACAACCCTCTGGCAACAGCTAATGTACTTACCATTCAAAAAGCATTCAAGGACAATATTCCCCAGAAAGTGGATAGATTCTTGTGACAACCAGTACAGTTAAAGAAAATAATATTTTATAGAAAAAGGAGCCCATTTTCTCTCAGATGTATTGTTTTTACATTAATTTTAAGTCTATTCTCTTTAATAGTATTACCCAACTTACACTTTCTGTCAACTTGCAAACCTGTTTCCAGGTGCATTCAAGTAAGGAGTACATCCACAACATAGACCAGAAATATAATACATATAAAAAAGACAGTTGCTTCATTCTTCTCTGTTATTTACTTAACACCCTGAAACAACATTCCCATCAGAGCCCAGAAGATCACCTTACAATAAAACACCAGAAAAGGAGGAAAAAAAGAGACCAACAGTACTTCAGCAGAAAGATGTAACACTGTCTAAAAGCAAATACTAGAGACCACTTCATCTACTGCTTTCTCACTTCATTATCCCATCAAATGAAACAAGCAGAAACCAAAAAATATGACATATAACCAAACAACAACAAAAAGTGCTGCATCATTTAAGCTCCACAGAAAAACAGCAGTAAGATCCTGTTTTGTGTACAACCTTCAATTGTCCAACACTGAACTGCAGCTGAGAAACCAATTATTCAATGACTTTTGTATCATATGCAAAGTAACTGATAGAGTTGCACTAACAAAGACTAAACACATCCCAACTCACTAATGAAATACATTGCCTCATTCCTTCAAGCCCGTTCCTTAATTCCTAACAGCCACAGGCTCTGGGAAAGAAGGCTGCCACAAATTGCTGTGTAGTCTTACCACTGCACAAGCTATCTTGCTGCCGAAGTGATAATCTCCTGCCTCAGGGGCGTGTGCAGCTTAAAATGCTGCTGAGAAAGAAGTGATGGATTTTTGCCTTTACAGTGAAAGGAAAGATACTGTACATGCATCCTGGCTATACTCTGATCTGTACTACCATGATGTCTATGCCCTCATTTGAGCAGGAGGGCACTCAGCACCAACCTGCCAACCAGTGCCAAAACCAAGGAATGCTTCTTCCAAAAGCAGAAGGATGAGAGACCTTAGCTCCAAAGATTTTGTACTCAGAAAGTCATAGCTTGCCCTGCGTGTCATTATCTCCAGAATCATACAACCCTAAGAGAGACAATGAGATAATCCAGAAAAAGACAGTCTCCATCTGGGTATTTTCATTCAGAGCAGCTGAATTCATATATAGCATTATTGGCAACAGCTCTTCCACTTACCACATCATAACAAACACAGACAGCTAACAGAGAAGAAAACAAAACTATCTTTGCAATCCAGTAGGCTGAAAAGAAAACACCTTCATTTTCAGTGAAGAAAAAATGAGTGATTAGCCTGGACATCTTGTTTAGGCTTAAAGAAATTCACCTTTCCAAAATTTTCCATTCCACAGGTAAGGAGTCAACCTCTTGCAGGGAAGTTGTAGTCTGCAGTTTGCTCACAGACCACAGCGATATATTTCAGTTAATACCGGTAACAATATAGCTCGTGAAAGATGTACTTGGCTCTCATAAGGCTGCTGGCAAGAAGTCCTTTTCCTGTTTGAAAGGATGGATAAAATGAGTTTTCTTCTATTTAATCTGCTCAACACTCTAAGAAGATAATCCAAACTGCAGTTGTAGTGACCCACCACAGGGCAGACAATAAAGGCAATATTGTTCTTAAATCTAATACAGTTTATTTTTCTTCTAACCTAAAAGTCTGGGATCTTTCTCTGTTGAATAAAGACTGTAATGGCAAGTAATTACTCCTTCAAGTTCTGTGAACAAGAAAGGGTACCGTCATTCTCTAAATATGCAGACATACTACACATGAATTTATGTGTGTAACTGTTTTCTTGCTGGCTACAAAAGGATCATAACGGAGAAGCAAGGTGTCTGAAGTAAGAATGAGAACAAGTCCTAAAGCAATGTGCAAAAGCATCAGTGTTTTCCAGACTGACAGAAGTGGTAGAGATTATAGAAAGTAAACACTCAACTGATTTTTCAGTTCCACTGTACCAATTAAAACGGTGCTACATGCCTGATCACTTCTGCCATTTAACAGTAGGTCTACATTACATTCAAAAGGATATGCAACATTATGTGTGCACGTAAAGTGCAAACTGCATGCAGGTGACAATTATGTTCTCTAAGATTAGAAGCACCCTCTTAGAAGTGATTCAATCTTCCCTTTTAGAACTTTAGGCATCCACCTATCCAGATGAATGTAATCTGATTAATAAAACTCATGTGCTTACAATGCCTAAACCTACTTCCCAGAAAAATGGTCTTTTGAAATGCTGGTACTGCAAGAGAGAATTGTACAGGAAATGCATCCTGAAGTTACACAAACACATAGCTGTACATCACAAAAGTAAAATCATTGGGTGGAAACTCAGAATTACAACAGAAATACATAGTCAGTTCTCTCTGTATGCAGCTAACTGCACATGCACACAGTTGCATTAAGGTATCTGAGCATCCAGCTGCATTTTTAAAGTAACAGCCATAACCACATGTCATCTACTGCTGACCACATTTAGATAAGCAATTACTTCTTTCAGCAGCAGCGATGCCAGCAGAAACAGCCCTTACCTCCTGCTCCCTGCTACACATTCCCTCCTCCCAGGCCACCTTCTCAGCCCTGACACAGCAGCTACAGGTCAGGCAGATCAGAGTTAAAAGGAATCAATAACCAAAGAAGAAAAGGCACTTTTGAACCTGTGGCAGCTCCCCGATGCAGTCCACCACCAGCTCCACAAATGATTGTACTAGTACAGCTCAGAGGGTGGCAGGGGGCTGCTTACGCAAGCACGGTTCTCTAAGGAAACACATGTTAAATTTCTCCCTGAGGAAGCAATTGTGTTTGCACCAAAACATCTGAAAAATCTTCCCCCCCTGTGTCCAGTCCGTAGGATCTTGGCCTGGGAATACAGATCTGGAAGGGATCCCTGGGCATTTCCTGGTCCCCATCCTCACTGCCATGAGCAAGAGCCAACCCAACAAATCCAATCAGTCAGGAGATCTACTGCAGCAAGCCACTTGTTAGGTGAACAAAATACAGCTTGGAGCTGAAGTGAATGTGCAAGCTGGGGGAAAGAAGGCTCCTGAGGTTCCCCCTTTTACATATCAATTAAGTCAATTCTGATAAAGCTTTGTAAAATCGAGTTGCACACTGTGTTAGGTTGCCTTTCACTGGCACTTTCCGACTTGAGTTTAAGGCAAAAGTTAATGACTGAATTTTAAAGGCATTAGCGTTGCAAACCCCTGAGGGTAGCCCCCAGAAACCTCCCATTAAAGTCCAGCTTCTGTTACATTGTTGCAAAACATAAAAAAGTAAAAACTAAATACAACGTAACTGAAAAAACAGAAAACAAGAGACACATAATGAGTTACATATACATAAAAAATAAATGTGAAAAGACCACAACTGCTAAGGATTTGAGGCGAGTAATAGTACAGCTCTAATTGAGGCATAATAGAGCCACTCTGAGCAAAATGCAATCCTGTTTCACTTCATTAAGTTTCATGCTATCCTCCAATTTCCCAGCGCTAACGGAAACGTTTCCTCTTTGCCACTGCAGGAGAGGACTTAACAACAACAGAAGGACTCGGCTACCCGAAACCAGCTTGTTAACCTAACAAAATCAATTCACTCAAAAAGCTATCACACAAACCCAAATTCATCCCAAATACCTATTTAGCGACTTACCCCTAGAGATATTAAACAGATCAAGTCAATAAGAGTGGCAAATTATCAGAACATTTAAAATACGAGTGTTACTCACTGTACCTTTTGGCATATTTCTTTCACTGAACAGTTTCCTGACCTTGCTCAGTCCATCTGTGAACACAGGATTTCCTGTAAGACATATGCCTACAATATCACCTGGCTTAAGTACATTATTGTGCATCAGGTTAAGTCCTGCAAAGGGTCCTGGAAATGAATTGTTGAATTCAGATCAGACATCACGGCACTTAGCCACTGTCACACCCAGCTCTGTCTGCAGAGCACCACGGACCAGCTCTCCCAGCCCATCACTGAGCAGTCTGCACCTCAGCCTCCAGTGCAGTTTTGGGGGCCACTTCCACATGCGTGTGGGTGAGCCCAGGTGACAGCCAGGAGGGCCCGTACACACACTGAGGCGGCACACACAACAGAGCTTTGCTCTGCACCTCTGACAGCCGCTGGGCTCTGAACAGGTAATATTTCTCTTTAAGCATCAGAGAAAAACTTAATCAAGTTTTCTTTATACCATCTAGGAACTTGAAATGCTGCTTATTCTTTCACTGACTAGCATTCTACCTAACCAGCATCTTATATATCTGTATGCATATATATATACTATATACTGTTTCTTAATATAATGATAGGGTTTACGTTTATTTTTTAGACACTAACTAACGTTTCTGCTCCACTTTTTGTTCTACGCCCTGTGATGCTTCAGGGCACCAAAGCTACCCATCCGACCCCCCTCCGGGTCGCTGCGCACCGCCGCCGGAGAGCACCGCGCTGCCTCCCAGCTCCACTCCGCGCCCCGGCCTCGCACGGCCCACGACCCCCAGCGATGCCCACACTGTTGGAGCCCCCCCAGCCTCATCGCTCCTCTACCGGGCTCGCACCCTCCGAGCCCCGCGCAGCCCCTACCTGCAGGCGCAGCCCCGGCCCTTCCGGAGCCCCTGTGGCGGCGGGACGGGAGAAGCGCTGCCCCTGGGGAGGTGGCTGCCGCGGGCGCGGGGCGGGGGCCGGGGCAGAGCCCGCCCCGAGCAGGACTTCACCCCGCGGAGCCCCAAGCTCCCGGTGGGAAGGCCGCTCGGGTTCATCCCCGCCCGGCCCCCCTTCGCCCCCCACGTTCTGCTCCCGCTGCCTCCCCGGTGGGCTCACCGTGGCTCCGGCAGGTTGTTAGCAGAGGGACCAGGTACCTTCACCAACACGAAAAGGGCTTCCTAACAGCGGCACACGTACTTTCATCACATTAAGAGGGTTCCCCCCTCCCATCAAGGCAAAGCCTGTACTGGGATTTCTGGATCAGTGTTCTTAGGAGTTTCAGAAGGTATTTCTAAACTGTTCCCAACTCAGGAAACACTGAAGAGTGGGAGTAACACTAAAACTTGTGCACGTGGCTGGCCCTCTGTCACACACACCAACCCTGCGTGCCCTCTACACCGTTAGAAGTCATGCTGCCATCGCTTGCTAGTCTTTAAATTTGTAACCTCAATTCAAAACCCCGGAGCAGGGGAAGGACTCATACGGATTTCAGCAGGCTTTGGACCCTAGACTTTTGGAACAAGTTTCAAATTCCAGCAACCTTTTGTTTATCCAAGGAAGATAAACTAAGTGGCCTGCTGAATACTGCATGGGTTTTCAGACAAGATCTGGAAAACAGCAGGCCTTTGCTCAGAAGGGACATTAAACATTCAGTGACACTTTCCATGAGAACAAATGAAACAAATCAGATCTTTTCTTACCCTTTCCAAACACTGTCACCAGGCAAGGGCTGATTGGTTTATGTCTTTCACCCAGGACCTTGCTGCCTTTCAGTGCTGTTGTAAAGACCAAGTGCAAAGCTCCCAAGAGTACAAAAGCAGAGGGTGGCAGGGAGATGTTTGTGATACTGCACTTTCAGGCTAAGTTCAAACCCCTTCAATGTAAAGAAGTACACACAATTTGGATAAGCATGGCAGCTCCAGGGTGGATTATTAACTGCAAAAGACTCTCCCAACCAGGCGACAGAGCTACTCTGTAGAGGGCAGTGGCATGAGGCAGCTGTGAGAGGCTGGCCTGAAGTGTTTCACCTTCCTCCTGCATGCTCTGGGATGAAGCTGCACACTGGGGAGCCCACATCACCAGCATACATCTTCCCCAGAGCAAGCACTCCCCTTCCTGCTGCGGCAGCTCACAACAGCTTTAAAGGGGGTAGGTTTTCCCCACCAACTGTGTAGGCAACAAGAACTTGTTCATGAATGAGAAAAAAAATGTAGCTTTTATTTCCATTGAGTCATAGATTTATTTGGTTTGGAAGGGACCTTAAAAATCATCCAGTTCCACCCCCCTACCCCCCTCCCGATGGAGAGGGACACCTTCCACTAGACCAGGTTGCTCAAAGCCCCATCCAACCTGTCCTTGAACATTGCCAGGGATGGGGCAGCCCCAGCTTCGCTGGGCAACCTGTGCCAGTGTCTCACCACTCATTGTGAAGAATTTCTTCCTAATAGTTTCTTGATGAGTTTTTGACGTTTTGCTCTTTTGACAGCTCTGTTATAGTTTGGAAAGGTCTTTAACCTTAGTTGGATTAAACTGTGCTTCATGTTGAAAGATTTTCCTTGCAAAAATACACTGCTAACGCAATTGTAAGAAAGTTTATTTGCACAGTGTAATGCTTCAAGAGTAATAGACAGCTCTGAACAAGATGGCCTGTGCATTAAGCTACCACTTAAGAGACTGGGGATCTCAGCATGGCAGCAGAGTTCCTTTACAAATCTCATTGTCAGCATCTATATGACAACTCCCATTGGCAGTGGGAATCACAATGGTTATTGATGCTGGCCACGGACATTTTGGTGTCAGGTAATGTTTTCTTTTCTGTGGTGTGGAAAGGATATTGTCAGAGCACCACAGAACCACATGGTGCGTTGTACATACCAGCAATACACAGAGAGGCAGTAACACTGCTCATATGCTGTTGATCTGGCCATTGGCACCACAGTGGCTTTAAAATACTTTTTTATATAAGTTCATTTTAAACACTAAAGCATCACAAAGTAGGTGTCACCAAAACAATATGCATGACTTCATTTGGCTCTCTGGAACAATGCTATAACCATAATAGAAGTACAAGGGTTTGGTTTACATTCATGACAGGCTTCCTCTTGCTACTGCTAAATCAGATTTTCCCATTTAAGTTTCAACTGCTGATGCCAGATAAATGATAGCTGCACTGCTCCATCTAGCAGCTTGACAAGCAACATACTATTACTTACCTGTAATGATCTAATGAGCTTAATCCTTCCAGGGCTGCAGGACTATGCATGTTGCTCCTCTAGAACTGCTATAACGAAGATACGAAAGGATTACATTCCCTCACCTGGAGGGCCTGACCAGGTAAAGGACAATACAGCTGGCAAGGGATTGTTTTGGTTTGGTCCCTATGCAAACAAGGATAATACCTTTTCTCTCTCTTACGCTTTCCAAACCACAGAAATAATCAGGAACTATAACACTATAGAACTTAACAGGTAAAATAAAGGCTTTGACAGTTTGGAGGATGGTTAGGCGCCATGATACATGAATAGCCTTCCTATGAATGTATGGACATTTTCTAAATGAACTGAAACCCCCACTACCCTCCTTCCTCTGCCCTCTTCTCTCCCCTTGCTGTTAGAGCCAGCAAACTTCATAGAGGTACGCTGTAACAGCATGCTCAGAGTATCATGACATGTCTGGAAGTTCAGCCAAAGACATCACAGGCTGGAGAAACTGTAGTCCCTATGGCACCCTGAGTTCCCCCACTGCAGCAAATCTTGCCAACTCCAAAGCAAGAAGGTGAAGTACTCACCACTTGTGAGCAGAGACTCCTTTCCAAAGGTGAAGGAAAGCTCTGTTTCTTACCAACATAAAGGGCTTCAGCAGAAGACTGTGGTGAAATCCTCAAAATACACAGCTGTAAAAGTCATATATGGAACCTGGGTTAGAAAAGAGAGAATATGCAATTGTTATTTCATGGCATCCTCCTTTATACATGGATAATGGCAGTTCTTGGAATGTAAGACTACAGGCAGGTATGTCCTGCAACCTATTTTGCCTGTTTCATCTTCCAGAATCTTTGGAAATTTTGGCTGAAATGTTCTCTTTCTTGATATAAAGTAAGTATAGGCAGATCAATACTTACTATTAGTTGAACAAGAGGATGACTACAAGCTTCCACATCTCAAATCTCAAATCTCCTGCTGTAGGAGGATGCTGTACTCTCACTGACATTTTTCTGGGGTATCCCTTCTGGTTTGTCATTGAAAACCTTGGTCCAAGCACACACTGCAAGCTTTCTGGACACATTTTGGTGCACTCCAGCTAGACAATGCAACAATTCTACAGGGCAACCATTTTTCACTATAAAATATGGATAAAATAAAAAAAAAGTCATATGGTTCTAACAAACTTTTGGCTGTACAAAGGCAGGAGCTTTAAACACTTATCTGTGAAATGATTGTTTTGGCTGCCTGCTAGACTTCTTGCTAGCAGGCTTTCTGGGTGGAAAAAAGGGAAATTTCAAAAAGCCAACATTTCGTTTCACATCAGAAGAAAAAATTAATTAGATTTTGGAATTTCTCACAGCATGAGAATAATAAATTTAAATTAGTTGTACTTGGAAGCAAGCCTTTGCACAGTCATTCCAGTCTCTGTTCCATATCCCTTGACCATGGAGAAGAAGGTTGGGCTATTTCAATCCATACAGGAATCCAATACCAGATATAGACTGCAATGTTGCTCTAGTCTGAGAGCTAACAATTTCCACAGCTTTGCGACTTTTCCTGTCAATGTGCGTTTGTTCTTCCTGCTGGATAATGAGTATGGCTTGCTGTTTTCTTCTGCAGAAATGGTGTTAGCAGTTTTTCCTGCTCATCACCAGCACCCTCACATATTCCAGCTCTTGGGGAAAAGCACAAGCCAAAGAAGGCTGAAGGCAGAGCAGATCACCTTTATCCTATTCCCCCAGCCATCACACAATACCAAATAAAAGATGGTGAGCTACCCCTGGTTCTCCATACCTTCATAGCACAGAAAACCAGACACTTGTCAAGATTTGGCTGAACCTCCCACTGAACTCCAGCTGGCATTTGCTGACTGAAGGGGCTCTCAGGGAGAGCTCCTCACTGAACCCAGGGTCTGCTGTGCCTCTGTATGTGGTTGTGTTCCAGCTCACCTGTAAACCACACACCTTAACAGCTAGGAATACTTGCAATTCTGATTTCATACCTAATTGTTGCATTTGCTTTGTTCACTGCCTGGGGAAAGAGTTCCTTTGCTTTAAGCTTTAATATACTCCTTTAAATAAAATGTGCCCATTGATACTACCTTCAGCAAACATTTACAGAATTAAACACACAACCTATTGTCATTCCACTCAGAGACAGTTACAAGCATCGCAGATTCCTGTTGTATTTGGAGATGTACCAGATTATTTCCAGGGCACTTATGCAACACAAAACCTTACAAATAGCTTTATTTTTTCTTTTACTTTGAGTGTGTGCAAGGGCTTCCCCCCCCCCTCCATTTATTTGCTTTTTTCCTCTACAAGTTAAGCATGTGTGGAGAGAGACTTAAACCAGAGCTAGCTAAAAGCACATCAGAAATTATCTGCTCTGTACAGCAAGATATTTTGATAAATATCACAACATTGATTGTCCACAGCCTTGCATTTCAGTACCAGCCAGTCATGTAGCTGCAAAGCCAAACTGCTGCTATTTTAACATCATGAAGGTTTGGTGTCCCCTGGCCACGCAGCAACCTAAGCAAGCTGCCTCATGGGTTTTCAGCAGTCTTTTTAGCACAGAAATTCAGCAGCCACTTGAAATGAGAAATGCCTTTGTCAGACAGGCATCCCTCAGAGCTGTGGGGTGCCCAGAGGTGGTCAGAGGAGCATGGGTGCAGGCTGACTTGTGCTGGCACTCACTCACATGGGTACTGCTTTCAGGTAGCTGTAGAGAGTGGTCAGATCCCCCTGAGACTCCTCTTCTCCAGGCTAAACAACCACAGTTCCCTCAGCCGCTCCTCATCAGACTTGCACTCCAGGCCCTCCACCAGCTTCACTGTCCTCTGGACCTGCTCCAACACCTCAATGTCTCTTGCAGTGAGGGGCACAGAACTGAACACAGGATCTGAGATGCAGCCTCACCAGTGCCAAATACAGGGCGGTTATTACTTCATTAGTCCTGCTGGCCATAGATTTCTGATTCAAGCCTGAGTAATATTGTATTAATTGAAGAGTTTTGCTGTTTGTCTTTAAAAGCAGTTCTCTGATGTTTGTGTAATCAGCCTTTTTTCTCAGGTGGCCAGACGTTCCGTCATCAAGTTGCCAGTCATGTACCATCACTTTCCTAGTATATCAGGAAAAGTGGAAAGGTCAGGGGCTGAAAGGGAGATGACTCTAAATTATCTTCTTTCCTACAGCAGGTCTGCAAGGCAAATAGACTAGAAAAGGAAAAGCCAGTTCTTCTCTTATTCTTGTGAATAAAGAGATTTCAGTTGCCAAGCCTAACAACCTCCATGCACAGGAAAGACAGATTTCTAGTGTCTTGATACCAGTAGTCAATGAACTCCACAGTAACACCTCTTTTGCTCCTATACTGATGAAGGTACTTAAAATTTCAGGGTTGGTATCCAAGAGCTTTATAGTCATACGTGCAAAACAAAACTCAAAAATCCCATGAGGCTGTGAAGCAGATGTTCATGGAAATCTGACACAGAACATTCCAGAACCCCTCCAGGTAAGAGTGCCAGAACAAGGGGAGTTGTTGGAAAATGGAAACAAGCTCCTAATAGCTGAAAAAAAGATTAGACATTGAAAAAGGGAAGTGCTCCTGACAAAATCTGAGCTGACGTTGGTGATTCTTCCCTCCAATAAAAGGTGAATTCATCTGCAGGGGTTGGTGGTCTTATTTTTATTTTTTTTTAAATGAAATTTCTCCTGTGAGGAGGGCACGGAGTAGAGTGGAGAGAAAACCCCTGTGAAAGTTCAGTTCCTGAATATTTTCTGCCCTACCTGTAAAAAAGCAGCTGTAGTACAAGATGGGTTATGGGTCAGTTTGCAGCCATCATCACAGAGCAGCTTTAACTTTCCTTCCAGTGTTTTTCCCCTCAGAGAAGAGGCAGGGAGCTGCCACACTACACAGGCAAATCTGCTTGACTTCAAACCTCTTCTATTTGAAGAGAAGAGATAACTTCATTTTTAAGCTGAAAAATAAATGACTAAAACAGTGGGAAATTTGGGAGTGTTTTGGCTTATCTTGTAAATATTTCTGGATATTTTCATGCACAGCCTTTGTAGCCAAGTGCAATATGCTGGATGCTAGCTGGGTAACAGCATGCTTCATGCTCAGGACAGAAGAACAGCACGTATTTGTTTACTTATTCAAATAATGCTGGGGTGAGGTTGCTCAAAAACCAAAACAATTCTAAAAGGAACTAAAATTTCTTCAGCAGTACATTCAGCATTTTGCAACTCATTTAACCAGCCAGCTTTGAAAACAGAAAATTCTTTTTAGTCTTTTGAATATGCATCATTTTACAGTTACATTTTTACAATATAAAAATAGTAAGAATAATTTTCAAATACCAGAGAGCATTCTCACTGTTCAAATCAGTTCCAATAATAATTTATTTCAAACTCCAGGTGAAGCCTATCGACCTTCTCAGGGGAGAAGCCTCTCACAGCTTCAGTTGCCTTGCCCATATTATACTGAATTTCACAAGACAGACGTTCACAGACCACATTTACTGTGCTGCCTCCACTGCATCCTGGGCTGATGGCATGCTTCCAATCAGGATATTGATGGGGTAATGCCAGTGGGAGGATAAAGGGAGCAGACTCAGCAAAGTAGGTAAAAAATGTGAAGTTCTTAACATGGTATTACATCTGCCAGTTGGCAATGATGTACTCACTTACACAAGAATACTTCAATTGCAGTCTCTCAACTGACGCAACTGTTATAAAAACTGCTATGAAGCATGTAGGAAAGAATATTTTCATCGGTACATCTTTGCTATGAGCTTGAGGCATTAATTTCCTCATCCTTACTGGCACACACATATCCCCTATCCCACCCACCCAAGCGTTTGCATTAGGAACTCCTATAAGCTGAGAGCAGCAATTTTATTTTTGTGCAATTGGCTAACACATGAATGCAAACTAAAATCCCAAACAACAAACAACCCCCATGATGGAGTTAAAACATACCAA
This sequence comes from Psilopsiagon aurifrons, assembly GCA_025447955.1. Lineage (NCBI taxonomy): Eukaryota > Metazoa > Chordata > Aves > Psittaciformes > Psittacidae > Psilopsiagon > Psilopsiagon aurifrons. The sequence continues at coordinate 23,235 of JAOEHY010036992.1, forward strand.
TGGCCACAACATCTTGCTGCTTGAAGCGCCGATGTCTCTGCTGCGGTAATCTTCTGTATGATAAAACCAGTGGCTGTTCTTGAGGTTCTGTCTTGCTCTAAGCATTGTTCCTTGATGCTTTCTATGCAGCAGAGAATATGTATTCCCTCAGAAGGGAAAGTTCCTCTCATGAAAGAACTTAAGCAAGAAAGTATGACAGTTGGAAAAATTAATCCTAAATATATTATGTGAGAAAGTGGCAACAGGGCTAGCCAAGTCCACAACCGCATGGATGGACATAAAGAGAGATCTCTGTGGCAGGGGTAACCTCAACTCTGTACACATCACCAAGGCTGCTTTGGTATACCATAGCATTTGTTACAAGGTATCTTCTGCTGTGTTTTAGGTACAGTGCTCAGATTTGCTCAGACTTAAGTTTGCAACGAGACTGGATGGGTCATTCAGCCAAAAAGCTGAAAAACAGTAAAGCTGTCAACTTGGAAAAACTCTTCGCAAGCTAGAAGTGCTCTGACATCACAACAAAATAAGCAAACCCAATTAAGCACAGGGAGTGACACATTCCTGTATAAGTACAACACGATGCTGTTTCAGGATGCTTGCCCTCCTTCATTGCCTTAAATCAGACCTTTAATTTAGTGCTTCATAGTTGCACATACCGTGTTTAGGAATCCAGCAGGCAGGACCAAGGCACTGTGCTGGGGGTCAGTGCTGCCTGCACCACCCTGCCACTGGGAAGCAGCTTGGGGGGAAGCTGCAGGAGGCTGCTGACCCCTTGCTGCAACCAGCTGCTTTGCAGAGCTGCGCGCAACAGAGCAAGCTGCTGAAGGCGAGCAGAAACGAGCTGTGCCTCTGCCAATACAATAAAGCTGGTTCTGATGGAAAAAAATAATCAAAATCATTTGGATGCCAGCACATCCCTTACTGTGTGTCTTATGTGCTGAGACAAGCAATGATTGAGAACAGGCTACTTCCCCACACCTCAGTTCACATCTGCATCTAGAGACCTAATGCTTCAGCACAAGTCTCAGTATTTTACACAGGAGGCTCAACCGAAGTAGTATTCATTAACTGCTGAATTAGAATAACTCCTGCTATTCTGTCAAACAACTTGGCCTCCCCATCTCTGCCACCCAATTCTCACTGGCTGCACAAACAACTAGTGCATTGTTTACCCTGCAGTGCCCTTCTCACCTTGTTCACATCACCCCTAGAAACCTCTAAAGGTGATGCTGCCATGTTCCTTTCCTAGGCACAGCAGCTTCCCCTCTTGCGAGCCTCCACTTTCCTTGCTTATTTCAGTTCCATCTCCCCCAGTGCCAGTACCTCCTCTTGCTTGAGGTGAATCTCAGCTTCCAAGGCAGTTGGCAGGTTCTCCCACTTTTACAATTAGAAACACAATTTTTATTTGCTGCTTGGGATTTTTGGGGTAGGTGGTAGGGGGAGGTTTGAAGAACAGTCTTAATGCACAGCTTCTACATTTCTTTTTCTCCAGTCACACTTGTAATCATGCAACTAGTAAGTTTCTGTCAGCATCAGAATACTGAATCAGAAACTTCATTCATTTTTTAGGCTTAAACAACCACTTCTTTTTCAGGACATCCTATAGATGAGACATCCTTTACCTCCCAGGTAGTGGGAGGTAGCAAGACACAAGACAGACTGTGGTCTTTCTTATAGCCTGCATTTAATCCCAAATTCAAAGACACCTTGTACTTGAAAAATAGATCCCAGTAGAACTCATCTGACTGGAAACAATCATGTATGTTTATTTTGTCATCAGTTCAACCCCATATGGTTTCCCATCTCTAAAATCCTGCTGTGTCCTGCCAAAAATCACTTGCAAATATCTTGTGACAGTCTTAAGCGCTGATAACAGCGAAACACCAGGAGAGCTTTCCTGAGGTTGGAATGCACTGCAAACACCCCACTTGTCCTAGACGTTAGATTCTCTGCATTGTCCTGACGCACCCCATGCTGGTCTTCTTTATCAAATCTGATCAAGCAAATAATTTATCTTGGTCATCTCTCACTCCTCAGCCTGCATTAGCAAGTTTTCCCAAATAATTTAGTCCCCAAGTTTAATTTAAAACATAGGATTTCTTCCTACAGGATGCAATTAGGCTTTTTGTCAAAACCATTAAAAATCAGGGTTTCTTGGCAGGGGTAAGAGAACAGGGAGAGCAGCATGTGTTTCGAGAAAAACAGACGTTCCAAGTCCAAAAGAGCAAGACCTTGGCACAAGAGAGAGCAAGGAATCCCACTCATTCTGTTCCAATTACCTTGTTTCAGAAGAGAAGCCAGATTAACAAGGCCTAACTTCTTAAGATATCTCATCAATTTATACCAAAACAAGCGCTTTGAATACATACTACATCTGCAAACTCACTGATCTTCCCTTAGGGAGGCCTGCTCCTTAACCCTCCCCATTCTCAAGGACCTGGATATTTCTAGATTCTCAATACAACCCTTCAATATTGGTACCATTGAGCTGTGCTTGCTCAGATTTCTAGTTTGTACCAGTCACAGTAGAAGATCACCTATGTAGTCAAGTGAAACTGTTTTCAGACTCTTTAGATGCCTCTGGATGATGAAGCACAGCAAAGAACCCTCCAACCAGATGACTGCAGATAGCTACCGGATATAAAATACAATCACAAAAACTCAAGACAACAGCACTGCTCCCAGAACAGCCCCAAAGTGCTCCTCTAAAGCAAAAGCATTGGAACAGGGCTGGAAATCAATCACAGTCATTCATCCACCTTAACTATGATACATGGGAGGAAAAAAAAGTTGGGATTAGGGAAGACAGACAGAGACTAAAGGCAAATTACAGCAGTGGCAGATTCAAATGATGGCGCTGGTGGGGAAGGATTTAAAAAAAGTCAACTGTGGATTACAAGGTAGCAAAGAAACACTGCTGCAGTGATGTTGTGGTTTAAGGTTGATGTAGGTTTTCCGTCCCACTTTGTCATGTCTTCTCTGTGATTCTGCAGGTAAAACCATAGAGTGTCCTGCGGTGTATACCTTCTGTATCTTCTCTCTTGAGCAGTAGGACGCCTCTTGTTAATAGCTGAGATGTGGGGTGGTACACGAGGAGCTGGACAGATCAGATAGATCGTCTTTCAATTGCTTGAGCTCCTGGGACAGTTTTTCCACAGCTGAAATGATGGAAGGGGTGAGATTGTCTTCAAACTCTTGGATTTCAGGAATCATTTCATCCACTGTTGGTGGTGCTATGCCATTCCATGTTGCTGTTGCTAATGAATGGGCATATGGTGACAGAGCATTCCATGTAAATTTCCGCCACACGGGTCGTGTACATTCAACTTCATTTGGATATGTGGGTGTGTTCCTGACATCTGGCTTGATCTGAGAGATCATCTCTACAATGGCTGATCACCTCAGAGACTGGATGCCTTTCTCTAGAGTAGCCCACTTGGCTGAATTACTCATAACATTGTCCTTGCATGGAAACCTGTCTTTCACAGCTGCCAAGAGCTGCTTCCAAAGGCTGAGGGACCGTTTCTCTCTTGCTATTGCTTTGTCAATTCCCCCTTCCCTAGCAAGTGATCCCAGCTGCTTGGCTTC
>JAOEHY010036993.1:0-62089 GCA_025447955.1 Psilopsiagon aurifrons
ATAAAACAGTGTATAAAAAAAGGCAAAATAACAATAATTTTCAAGACTCTTTACAGGGTTGCCAACATCAGGCTTTAAAAACAGCAAGATTTTGGGGGGGGGGGCTTTTCATTATTTTTTTTTAATTATTGTTTTTTATTTCTTTTTTTTTAAACACAAATCCTAGGTATTTTTGTAAAAGCTTTTTTGTGTGTGTGTGCTTATTTAAATTGTGGTCCTCTCTCAAAAAATGTGCTCAAAATGCTTTTTTTAATAGGAAGTCTGTGCATGTTGTATGACTCAAGGAGGTGGGATGTTGAGAGAAACTTCAAGTTGAGACCAAGAGCACAGTTGGGGCCTGGCAGCCATGTGTTTACAGCAGTAGCATTCAGCTCTGGGCAGCTGAGATACATCTCATTCCATGACTTACACGAGAAACATGTGTTTTTGATTTATAAAACAGTTCATCTGAATATGGGGGGATATAGCCATGAACTTCTTGAAAGTTAATTTTTGGTTTTAGAAGTGATCAAAAGTATTCAGTATACATGACTTCAGTCTTTGTAATTCCTACTGAAGTGATTGGAAGTACTAAAACCAGTGAGAAACTTCCATTTCTTTCAGTGGCCTTTGGCTCTGGCTTGGCAGAACCACCTGAGATGTTAGTTAGATGTGTTGCAGGAGGTTTGAGGTTGAGCTGAAGCTATCAAGTTCAGATTACCTCTGTTGCCACATGGCAGCATCTCTGTACAGTGACACCTTACAGGGGTGCAGAGATTTGAGCTACCACCCTTCAAGTGTTGGAAAGATGGATGTGGCAACTTACCAAATCAGGAAAATTAAATTATGCCAAAGTATAATTGCAGTGTAGTGGTTTCAACTTCATTACCAGTTTACAGTAACTTGTCAGGTTATTTTGTCCTGTTCATATCACAGAAGTACGTTCTTTTAAATCCCGTTTGCAGTAAAGTCATATGCCAGCCACAATTTTCCATTGAGTAACAGCACCATGCTTTGTGTAACTGAGACGCAAATAAAACGTGATGTTGTAGATCTGTGTGCGTAGAAGATGCACATCCTGGTTTTCTTCCTGTATAAATATCTGAATGCCCCTCAGAAAATTTTTGATTCTGGGGTACTGGGCACCGCAACAGGAACAAATTAAAAATGTGTCTGTAAAGGTAAACCTTTAGAGGTGCTAGCACCTTCTGCTGCCATTACCTTCTGTTTTGAAGGAGGCTACAGCTGAGTTGTATAATCTGGAATTACACAAATTTAACTTTAGACATATTCTTGATCTTTTTCTTCTGTTCTCCCCAACTAAATACCCAGAGTTACCCGAAGCCCTCATTCTGCCTGATTTTCATTTGGATCATTGGTTGAGGGGTTTTTATTCCTGGCTACATAGTGCTTGATTTCAACAGGAGTCCTAAGAACAGGAGTTGCAAGAACAGCATGCTGCATGGCATAACCCTCAGGTTCTGCTGCTGCAAATCGTGGGATTCTGATTTCCTTCTGGCTGAAAGCTGTAAACACTGGATTGCAGAGCTGAAGCAGGGCAGAACTAGAAACATAGCTATGATACTGGATAAAATCAGTCAGCACTCATCTGATTTTGTCTTCTTCCCCAGGAGAGTTGTATGGGTTGGGTGCATCGCTGTTAAAGCTGGAGTAGCACATGAGGGGTGTTCACCCATTGCCCTAGCAGGGGCAATTCAGGGCTAATGAATAATGGAAGCCGATGGACAATGAATGGGGAAAAAATGGAGCTGAATGAAACCTTAAAGTGAGTAAGCACCTGCAAGCTTAGTTGGTCCTAGAGTGCTGGCAGGCAGGATTTTTCTGTGCATAAAACCTAAGTCTTATTAGAGGCAGTTTCAGTCTCATGGTGTGTCACTGCTGGAATTAGCTAATCCAAAAGGAAGCATGAGTTTCATTTTATTCTCACTGGGAATTTAATTTTCAAAGCTTTGAGGAGCAAATTACAGTGATAGAATAGTTTTGTAGTTGATCATATGTGAAATTTAGGCAGATCTGATGGATCAAGGGAAAGCAAGCTTGCTCTGTCATACATCTCATATTTGAAGGGAGTAGCTGAAGCTAGTATTTTCTTTCTTTGGAATGGCAGAAATGGATTGTTCCTAAGCAGTTACGTCACAGTGTAAGCTTACATCAAACTTCACATTCTATTTTCTAACAAACTGCAGGTTATTCTGAGGTGAATGTATTTGCAGCAAGTGTCTTATGTCCAGAAATAAAAGGCTTAATAAAGATACTTTGTTTTTTTATTTTTTCATTTTCAAAAGGAAAATGTTTTTGAAGCATAAATTGTATGATAAAAATAACCATTTTTGCTAAGCGCTGACATCCTAGTAGCCGAGGAAGCTGGAGTCAGGACTCCTGTTCTGTTCTCTGGGTGTCAGCTCAATCACTGTCTTGTTAGGCAAGGCTCAGTGTTCTTTTTCTGTCCGTGCAAAATTGCAGTGGTTTGACTTGTATCCTCTTTTTGCAGTATTCCTGAAGCATAAACAAGAACAGATTTAAATAAAAGCAAGATTCTAAGAGAAACTAATGTCAACCACCAAAAACGTTTGGACCACAGAAGGAATGTATCTGGAAGGAACCTTTTTTTCCAGAATATTTTACTGAGAGGCAGTAAAAAGACAAAAATGTCAAATAATTGGATCCCAAAGGTGCTGCATGTAATTTTGAAAGGGATATGTAGTGCCTGGAAAGGTTCTGAGATTACGCTTACTAATAAATATTTTGAATCATAAGTTTTAAGGAGATAATAAGCATAATAATGTTAGGTAACCTATAACTTACAACAGTGTTTCTTACAAGCAGAATATCTTGTAAATCTGTCCTTGTGATGAACAGCAGCACTTGCTCAGACTAAAAATAATAACAGGACCGTGTATCTTGGATCCCAAGAGACTATTGGTGTTTTTGTAGACAGCAGACTGGAGAAAAAGGCATTTTGTCCTTTTTACCCCAAGTAATCCCACTGGAAAATTAAACATGTGCTATGAATTGATATCAGCTCATGCCAGGTTACCTCCCTAAAGAGGGCTGCTGCAAACACTGTTGCTCCATTTCTTGGACAGCAGTTTGATGGCTGGTGTGCATGATGGATATTTTATGCTGTATGCTACCGTGGAACAGTGTGCTACTGTCTGCCCCTCAGAGACCGCTGGTGAGGTGTGCCACAAGTAACTGGGATCAGCAGCTGCTTAAACCCTACAGAGTATCTCAAATACCTGCAAATTAAAAATGTTACTGAAATATTTTTCTGTGTCTGTGTGTCTGGGAAAACTGTGTGGGTTTTGGTGTTTAAGGTGTAGTCCTGAAAAACAGAGTAGTTCCTTTTGTCTTGCTGTGGATTCCTACTGAACAAGGGATAAAAAAATATTAAACAATATATTAGCAAGAAATATTTAGAGAAACCACGAACCTTTTTTTAATGGACCACCCTATCCAGTTTCTGTTCTTTTAAGGAAGTTTTTCCTATTCATGACTCATTTCACTCTTTGGCTAACATCAAGGGAAATGGAATAACGATTAAGCAAAGGAATGTATGTTTTTTTCTGGTTTTGTCCTTTTTTGCAAAACCTTTATGAATTTTGTGCATAACCTTGTGTAAATATATATGGATGTAGAAGTTTGACAACTGTGACAAGGTAAAAAGTGCACTGCTAATACTTGCTTCTTAGTATTTTTTTTTAATGTTCCTTTTGGTTCTACACGTTAATGTTATGCTGGATACTCCAGGCTCCCTATTCAGTTAAAGTGACACGCTCCAGGCAGCCAATTACACAGAACTGTTAAGTGAAATTAATGAGATCACCCCTAGATTACACTTTGTTTTATTTTCATTTTATAGGTCTGTATGAGCTGCTGGCTGCGTTGCCAGCCCAGCTGCAGCCACATGTGGACAGCCAAGAAGACCTGACCTTCCTCTGGGATATGTTTGGTGAAAAAAGCCTTCATTCATTGGTGAAGGTAAACCACATTTAAGTCAGATCCTCTTTGAGAAGAGCATATGGAAAAATGTTTTGAGCGCCATCTAGTAAACCAGTGGTCAAACTGTTGCTCAGTGGAAACAAAACAGCCTTGTTTTAACTCTGTTTCTGTCAGGGGTGGAAGTTGTTAAATAAGATTCTACCAAAAATACATAGATGATTTCATTTAAGAGTGATGTTTTGGCAGTGTGATGCTAATGCAGCAAACATATGTTGTTTGCCTTGTTTAGAAAAAAAGCATATGAAATAGTAGCAGGAAATCTGAGACTTCTTTATGGTCAACGTTCAAGACCTGGAGTTTAGCTTAAATAAATAAATGTTCACAGCAAAAATTAGAAGGAATATATTTTCTGAGGTCAAGTATGGCAACAGTTCAGTAGCCACATTAATTTAAAATAATTTCCTTTAACAAAGTCAACTGAAATTCTAGTAAGCTGTTTCTTTTATTGGCTTGCCTCCATTTAAAATTGTTTTGCACATAAATATGTTGGACTTAAGTACTACCTAAAATAAGTTTGGAAGAATGCTTGAGTAAAGTGTCCTGCTAGGAAAATGATCAGCAACAAGAAATCAAAGCATGCCATAGGAGTATGCAGAGCTACCCTGAAAATGTTAAAATTGCTTATAGCAGAAAAATGGGCCCAATCAGCTGGTTAGAAATGTTCCACTCCTACCAAATGGTAAGTATGTCTTCATTCTCCAGTACGGAGCTAGTTCAGCTGGAAGGAAATTCTGAGGTCTCAAATGAATCAGTAGGTGGTAGTAACCCGTGCCTTGAATATACCCAGATTCACAGATAATTGAGCAGAATTTATTACTCTTGTCAGTCACTGATCTAGAGGAAGCTTGAAATTGGGATCATTTACATGTAGGCTTGAAAGATTCATCTTTCTCCATTTATTTCAGTTATCTTATTTGTTGGCCACAATTATTTTCAAAATATTTGCATGTGAAAGTAAATGCAAATACACTCTGGTAGTTGATATACAAAAGCAACAAATAGGGGAACAGTACTTGGCAGTACTTGCTTGCCTGCAGAATTTCATCAAAGTTTCTGAAATGTGATGATTTCCAGACTTACTGCTTTGCTGCAGCTGTCTGTTCAGGTGGCTCAGAACATCACTGCAAAGGGAATACCAGTTGTCTTTCTAATATGAGATGAACAGTGGTGTGCATCGAAGCAAAATGTTAGGTCAGTTGCTAAATCAGTTTTCTTTCTGGGTTGGGAATTAAAGAAGGCTGCCTATGAGTGTGGATCTGTGAAACACTGACATTTCAACATCTGCTGTAATTTTCTATTGAGACAAAGCCTAAATCTTTTCAGACTCCTTCACTTGCTTTCTTTTGCCCTTTCCTCCAAAAGATGACAAAGGTGACACAACAGTTACCAGTTTACTCACCTTAAGTACTCTCAGTTTGGAAAAGTTGTCTCTCCTACTGGCTCTCATGGTTACATGCCCTAGTTACCATGTTCCTTGTTCTTGCAGGGTGGATTGATCTTTCTGATTTAGCAAAAAAGCATTAATGAGAAAGCTTTCTTGAGGCAGATTAAATGATTTGCAAAATAGTGAATTTTCACTTTATTGCAGTTACAACAAGACACTGAAGTATTCCAGCAATCTTTATTATTTATCTTCTAGGGACAAGTATTAAATGTGTGTAACTGACCCTGTGAATAGTTCTTTTAATGTAAATCTCACAGTATGCTAAAATGGACTTCATTCTTGAAGCTGCGTCTTTAGCGTTTGCTATTTGCACTTCTTTAATGCCCCACATAAACTTAATTTGAAAAGGCAGCACTTTAAAATTATACTGAAATCAAGAGCATGTGCTCTGACCCAGTGTATATCACAGGCTGTCGAACCTCACCTTTTGATTTCTGTGGAGTTGAGGTGTAGAAAGTGGGCATGAAGAGCTTGCAAAAGGTTAGCTAGTTCATATCCCTCTTCCAAGATGGGTGTAACTTGATCTGAAACTAATGGTATTTATTTGACCTTTAACACATTTTTAGGAGGATTATTCAGTATCCTATTAAGTTGCAGAGAAGGCAGTCCATAGGCTTTTTGGAAGAGCTGTAAGAGCTGAAGAATGAACCTCATCTGCCATAGTCTCTCCCTGTTACAAGGCTTCAGAAGTGCCAAACTTTCCTTTCTGGGTTCTAGTGTCTTATTTGAAAGACTCTTTTTCCTAGCAATGACTTCTTAAACTCAACTGTACTTGTGAAGACAACAAATGTTTTTAATTCTTGAGGTAGAGAATGATGACAGATATTTTGTAATAAAAAAAAAAAAGGCATTAGCTTAGAGCCAAGGATGTTGTGATCTTGGTATGTGTTGGTTTTGGAAGCAAATGAGCATGGGTCTACTGCTAATTAGGCAGCAATCTTTCTCTATTTAAAATAGGCACACTGCTTAATAAAAATTTCTATGCTGATCTTCTTACCTTACTGTTACACAATTTCAAGTGTTAGAAAAGAGCTGTTTTTCTAAGGGGTAAAATGCTCCAAATTGCTTGAAAGGTTGAAACATAAAATGAATTTCTTACTTTTGTACAGATACTCCGTTTTATGGATAATGACGTTTCATCGTGTTTTTTGTGTGGTTGCATATTATAGCATATGGTTAGCTACTCTGACTCTCACAGTATTGAAAAGAACAAAGAAAAGAAGAAAAAGCTCCAAACCTTGTCTTGAAGTTCTCTTCATTCAGTATTGTTGGACAGAAATCTCTTTGTGAACTTGGATCAGCCTGAGCTGTTCTAAGAAGTCAGAAATGGAAAAGTTGTATTAGATCATCTAGTCCATTCCCCTGCAAATACTGGATTGTTCCCTACAGTACATTCCTATTGTAGTAAGTAAAACCAGCAAAAACTGATGCAACTGTTCTTGCTGTCCCTTTTCTCAATAAAGGAATCTGTTGATTAGATTTTAGTTTGCAAAGTATAAAGAAGAGGGAACCTACCACCACTGTTGACAGTTTGGAAGAGAAAACTGGCTCTGGATAAGTGAATGTTTAAAATTTGTCTCTCATTTCCTCAGTTTGTTACATCCTTGTCTTAGTACATGACTCTCCTAAGTTCTACCAAAAATCTTCAGCCATTTCATTACTTTCTGTGTAGCAGAGATCCAGTAGTTCTGTAGAGATTTATAGAAAAGAAACATGAAGAGATCATCCTTCATTACGAGCAGCAGTGTAGCTAAAACTTGCAGTAGTGCACATGTGCTCTGCTTGGATTTCTTTTTTAAGAGAAACAGAAGGGATAAATAAAGATCTGTTCTAACTACTCTTTTAGCTTATTTTTAGAGGATCTGCAAGAATTTCCATGTGTGTTTGCTTGCTGTTAGTGCACCAGACACGTTTTACTGTTTGTCTGTTTAGCTCCAGGATGAAACTTCTACTTCCAGTGCATTAAACATTTCTGGTTGTGGATGTAATGCTCAAGAGTTGAGTAAGCTGATTTGTTGGGCTGCTACCGAAGTGTTTCTTAACCAATTGCAGTTTAGTGTTTGATTTTGGCCAGCTCAGAGCATGCACAGTTCTTTAGCAAGTACTGTACTTTGCATTATGAAAAGAAACCGCAGCAAGTGGTGTTGCTGGTCCTCTTGCTAGGGAGGAGTTTGTACATCCAAAAAGCAGTATGTGGCTCTGGAAAAGAAAATAACTACTGCAAAAATAAGGAAGATTTGATGAATCTGATTTTATAACTATTGCCTACTATCTTGATGGCTGGCCCTGCTAAACCGAAATTCATGCTAATTTTCTGTTAGTATCACCTGGATGTGATTTAACTGGAAGCTCTGAGAAATTATTTTGTTTGTGCTAATGTTTATCTGTTTTGATAGCTAACAACTATTTCAAAAAATTAAATAGCTGAATGTATCCTGGTGGATTACATTGGCATGTAAATTAAATCATGTGATTACATAGCCCAAATTTTACAGTCATTGTGGTACAAAAGTATTGGGAATCTCTGGTGTGAAGACTCAGATTTTTCAATATGTAAATGCTCTTGTATATGAATATTAAATATGATCATATAATAGATTAATATATGAATAATCTTAATAATATGAATATATTATATATGATATTAACATGAAAATTGCTTTCAGTCTACTGTGGTTCCTTTGTTGGTAATGAGAAAAGTAAGGATAGCATTTACAAAAATGAGCTGACCAGGGCAAAACAAAAAGGATTGATTAGACACATGCTTATAGTGATAAAATCAATGATCTGCAGATGATGTGCTAAATCTTCAATGTGGACTGGTACAAACACAGTTTGCAGACAAGTTCATATATACTTACAGTTTTTACCCAGAACTTTACACATGAAAATCCATGTTAATATGTAAAATCAACAGCTTTGCATCTACAGTACAGAATTAGAGAATCTCTATAAGGTTTCATGCCTTGTTTTATGTTAGAGGACAGACTAACTCATAACTACCCAACTCTTCATCTGGGAAGAGCTATACAGGTTCTTTTGGTGCTTATGAAGGGTCGTATGGTGCAGCTTCTCCTGCCCTGTGATGTGTCAGACAATCTGCAGCTGACATCCAGATGCATGCTACACAGATTGTGTACGTTCAGCTTTTGTATCATGCATCCGAATGGTGAATGCTCCTGCCTGGACCTGAGCTCAAGCATCCACATGTTTTGATTTTCTTTCCAAGAGAATGCAGAGGAAACAGTTTTCAGATTCTATGAGTTGTTCCAATGAAATGTGTGCAACAGCTGATTGTTCTGAACAAAATGTTCTGATGGGAATGGTGCATGGACTGAGGAAATGATAACAGTGTCAAAGGACTGGGAGTGTGATGGTGGCTGAGGAGGATGTGTTAGGTTGTGTAAGACCTGAGCATGACACAAATGACACAGAATGAAGGTTGAAGATTGTACTGAGATGGAGTTTGGCTTTCTTCATGGCAGCCTGGTAATGTCAATGTTGACTGATTCTGCAGTTCAAGTTTGAAACTGATACTGAGATATTGAAAAGTTATTTACTTTCTCATTACTTCGTTCTTTATGTATACTTTCTCTGCAACTAATATTTATACCATCTTCACAATTTATTGTTGGAACTGTCTTTGCTGAGGGTCACAAGAATTCTTTTTTGCTGTTAACTGTTACGTTATATAAAAGATGGAGGGTGAGGGTGTAGTTGTGAGGGGATTTTGATGAATGGTATGTTTGCACCTGTTAAGAAAATGGCAAGAGTGGTTTCTGATTTCAGGGTAAACAAAAGCAGCCACCTCAGAAGGAGCTCAGAGGAACTATGTTACCTAAGAACATCAAGCCTTGAAAATGCACTGGAAGAGAAAGTGGGACTGAGCTTCGGTAGGCATAGGTGGCATCTAACCTCATAGCTAATGGAATGAGTGGGCTATGGTTTTGGGGGGAAGGCATTGGAGACCTGGAGATATATTTAGGCCACCTTGGAGTGGGTGGAATTGTTGAAACTGAAAGCTTATACGCTAAAATAGTGCTTTGGTACTTGAAGTCCTTAAGGTCCTTTACTGCTGAGTTCTCAGCCATATTTGTTTAAAAAATGCTGTCCCTCCCTGGTAAAGGGAATAGGCTGCAGTTCTGTAAATTCATGTAGAACTCTGAAGTGCACTTTGCTTTGGAGATGGAAAAAAATGAAGGAAAAGGCTGTGTGAGTAAGCATTTACCACCTGGCCATCTGAAGGGGAAGGTGTGAGTGTGGTGGTTGGCAGCCAGTAACAATTCATGGCCAATGAAAAATAATTGTTCTTCATGCTCTAGAAGAGAATCAAGCAAGGTTGCTTCTTAAGTTATAGTTTACATCTTACAGTGAGTAAGCATGTAAGAATAAAGCAATCACTCTTGTAATGAAGGCTGTCCAAACAATTCACAGATGTGGTCTGTTGTGCCAGTTTGAAAACTTTTAACTATATCTGGCAAAGGAGAGAAGGAATTTACCATAATTAATTCATTAATATTGATGTACTAGATAATAGGTGGCAGTTATTAGTCATTCTTTAAATGCCGATCATCTCAGATCAAGGAAATCTTAATTTTCATAAGGATGTCCTTGTTGAGTGAATGTTTCTTGTTCAAGAAGACATTGTCCATTCTTGCTTCAAGTCCCACTGGCAAAACATGATACGCAAAGTTTTGAACCCTACAGACCCTATCTGGCAGTAAGGTAGACATGGGCAGTATTACCTGCAGAGAAATATGAAAGCTGCATGGAAGAAATTTTTTGTCTTTTTCTCATTGCCTGGGAGAGGAAGCTTGGTCTCCAGTTAATTTTTGAAGCTTCATCTTGGGTTTTATGTACAGAATATATATAGAGAGGGGTGTTAGAATTTCAGTGTTCTTCTCTTCCAGAGTATTTGTAGGTAATGGTCTAATTCATAAACTGAAATATAAACTTGTCACATGCTTTCTGCTTACCTAAAGATGAAAACTGTTGGAAAAACAATACTCTGAAAGCATGCTTCTAGCTGATTTAAAGTAGTTTGCCTTCATATTTAGAGTAATTACCACTGAAGCAATGAGTCATTTTGCTTCCATCAAAATTACTGCATTCAAAAAAAGTGTAATGCAAGGTGTTATTCCTTATGAAATGCCACATAAATTTAAAGTGTTCCTTTTGAAGCCAAAGTGATTTTTTTGAGACTTGCTCAATAGCCAGCAACTGAAGTCTGCAAGTAAAGAGATCGCTCTTAGCTTGAGGCAGTCAGCTGCCTTTAAACTTAATTTCCATGGGAACGGTGATCAGATTAATCAAAATAAGGTAATTGAAGTTTTATAGAAAATAGTGCATGATCTTTATTCAGGCTGATATTGTTTCCATGGAAACATTAGGGAAAAGGTAGCTTGCAGCCAGACATTGAGCAAATGATTGCACCTTTTGTTGAGATTAAAGGTGATTTGGTTGATGTGTGTGTTGAACCCTTTAACTTGTTTGTGCTCTTACTGAATACAAATGTAGTACTAACTACTACATGTAGTAACTGGAAAAAAAAAAAAGGCAAAATAAAAAAGATTTCTCTTTGAAATCGTAGCTAAACCCCCCAACTTTCCATGTGTAACATGTAGCAGGTTTATAGTTTCTTTGAGTAAAGGCAGAGTTGTTTTGCAATGTGTGTTCACATATACATACCTATGCATGTTTGTGCCTTTAATAAAGTGAAAAAGTGCACCTCCAGTTTATTGAAGAAGTGGTCAGGCATAGCTGTGGATGGTGTGACTTTGTAGAAAAATGCATGTCAATTTAGTATCAAATGGATGGGTTAGTGTATTTGTGGTGAAATATGGATTCTATGTGATGTTTCAGCTAAAAGTATTTGTTATAACTGTGGCTAGTAGGTAGTTTACTAGGAAACAGACAGCTGGTAAATGTAAATACTGATTTTTTCCCGGAGGCCATTGAATGGATTCTTCTGTGATAAACACTTTAACAGAAATTTTATTATATCTTTATTTTGTTCTTTTGTTACAAGTTTAACTTTGTCAGAAGTTTGGGCGTTTGGACTCTGTAGTGTCTTGGAGTTCCTATATCAAAGTTGCTAATATGTTTAGTAATAGGCACTTGTGACTTTTCATCTAGATTTTTAAGAGGAAGTCCTGTTCCTGTTATCCATTCC
Source organism: Psilopsiagon aurifrons (assembly GCA_025447955.1). Lineage (NCBI taxonomy): Eukaryota > Metazoa > Chordata > Aves > Psittaciformes > Psittacidae > Psilopsiagon > Psilopsiagon aurifrons. Next base: position 11,619 of record JAOEHY010036993.1, read on the forward strand.
TCCTTTGAGCCCATTTTGTTAAAAATAAGAAAGCAATTCAAAGATCAGTTTCCAAGGTATTGATTAAGTTGTCTTGTTGACAGTTTAGTCTTATAAAAGTTGAAGAAGTTGGGTTGATATCAGAAATCTCTAAGAGGTATGATGTACCAACCAACTATTGAAATGAAAAATTAAAGCAGATGAGCTTATTAAATCAGAGGTGTGAATTGTTGTTCTATGACTATTACTCGAAACTTGTGAATAAATCAGTGCTTTGGAATGTGAAAAAACTTTGTTTTATGTTAAAATCCAGACAAAGGCATTTTTTTGGATTGGTGGTAATTGATTTAAAGTTTCTGGTGGGAAAACTCCAAAAAGTAGCAGAAATACAGCCAAAATGTACTGGACATAAAAGAAGTAAATCAATCCTTCTAAGACAAATAGTTTGTAATTTCACTGTTACTGAGAGGACAGTGTACAAGATAAGTGGCAAAACTGGCAGAGCAGTTTGAAGAGAAGAAATTTATGCTCATACGCAGTTTTTTCTTGTCTTACAAAGCTCGTACAGTATTTATTTAACCAAAGTGATACATTTTTTTGTCTATGATACAGAGGCCAAACAAAGGTCTCATAAGCTGCTCAGTAATAGTAGTCTGATAAATCCAAGACATGCAAGGATAATGTAATTTTAAACTGTTTTTCTGCAGTGTTCTTTTCCCTTGGACCAGAAGTTCTGTGGCAGAACATGTGAGGGAGTGTTTTAAACAAATCATTTTTTTTGTTTTGTTACTGTCTTGGACTGTTTTTCTTTAAACATCAGAAAGTCATTAACTACCTAAAGAAGCCTCTGCGGTTCAAAAGCATGGTAAGAGTTAAGAAAGATGGGATGTGATAGTTATAAAATCTTTCTGAAGCATAGAAACTGATACAATAAGACTTAATGAAGATCTTAAAAATAAGATTTTTAGGCCAAAAAATATAAATAAATAAAAAGAAAGCCTGTCTGCTTCCTACCACCATATTTTGTTACTGCTTAGGTTAACTTTCCTTCTTGTTTTGGAAATCCTGGTTGTATCCATTCTGTAGCTAATCCTCCTGAAGTTAATTTGTAGTGTTTTAGTAATATGATGCACATCCTCACTATTTTTCCTCCTTTGTATGAAATACAGGCTTACACTCACAGTTTTTATTCAACCTTTGTGTTTCTGTTCCTCATTACTTCTCTTTCTTCTGTACTGCCTTTAGCACTTCTGGTTTTTAAAGTTCTTGCAGCTATCTCTATTGTAACACTTTTTTTTCCCCCTCTTTAAAGCATGGAAAGAAGAGAGCAGCATAGTATTCTACATGTGCACTATCGCTTTTGGCTTACAGATAGCACTGTTTGCATAGCTGTGTTATCTTACAGCTGTTTCTGTGTGTCTGTGTAGAATCCAGCACTCACTTCAGAGGTGTAGTGATGGTAGTGGAAGTTCAAGAGTAAATTACACTGAGAACTGTAGCCCGTAAGTGCTTAACATACCAATGCTATTCATGTGGTGCAGAGTCACTGCAGAGTAATCAGTAAGGTGCTGAAGAAATAAGATTTAAAAACATGCAAAGCATAAGGCTTACTCATCTATTTACAGATCATAGAATCAGGAAATGGTTTGGGTTGGAAGGGACCTTAAAGATCACCTGGTTTCCAACCTCTGTGCCACAGGCAGGGACACCTTCCACTAGACCAGGTTGCTTCAGGCCCTGTCCAACCTGGCCTTGAACACTTCCAGGGATGGGACATTTAGAGCTTCTCTGAGCAACCTGTGCAGTGTCTCACCACCCTCACAGGAAAGAATTTCTTCCTAATGACTAATCTAAATCTACCCTCTTTCAGTTTAGAACTATTTCCCCATGTCCTATCACTGCCCTTGTTAAAAGTCCTTCTCCAGGTTTCTTCTAGGCTTCATTTAGATACTTTAGGACGTTAAAAGGTCTTTCCCCACCAAGGATGGGTAATTTACAATGGGCAGTTGCTCTTAACTTGACTTCACCTGCAATGCAATATTGAAACCTAAATGTTTAAATTCACTTTGACAATGTATCTTCAGCATGGTGACGAAGTCCATTTCTGTGCTACAGAGGGAAGGGTTTCATGCCTCTTTGCTCCAGCTGAACTCTTAAGATACCAGTGGTGTAAAAATCTTTCCTATTCGTTTAGTGACAGGTCTAAAACCATTGAATTACCTAAAGTTAAACCTGTCTCGAGTTCGTTTTCAAAAAACACTGGTGCCTCAGTGGGCCAGAGTTGCACATGTTTACATTATGGCCCTGTATTTTGCAGCTGTCTTCCCCATCCCCTCCATTTTAATGAAACCCAGTTTTTCCCAGAGCATGTTTTCTCCTGTATGTTTGCAGGCTTCTTCTATTTCTTATTTGCTAAATAAGGTTTGGATTAATTCCTCATCCTAGGGGTATTAAGATAGTAAGTATATAAAGATGAAATATTTGTATGTCATGTTAGCATGACCATATACATTCCTAGGGAAAACATTACTCTCACCTACTTGGCATGTATTTGTGAAGTTCTGCTGTTTCACTGCATGCAAACTAGATGAGATACTTAACCTTTTATACTCCATCAGTGCTGGAGTCTGAGGATATTGCAAGAGTTGCCAAGTGTAGCTGACCCCAGGACTCTGATCTTGGCTGCAGAAGCCCAGTCTGGCACACTGAGTGATGGATGTGGCCACTGCTGTTCCCATTTGCAGGTCTAACCAGTAGTGAGGCTGATCACCTATGCCACTTAGCCCAGATGGCCAGAAAGGCTACCACAGGCAGAGCAGTGTCTTTACCCACATAAGCACCAGTGGTGCTCATATAAACAAAAAAATCAGCCAGCCTGGTCCCATTTATCCTCTGCAGCTTATCGGGGCTGAAGTTCACCACTGAAAACACACGCACCTTCACTCTCTAGATTTCTAAGCAGAACCACTTTTACAGATTATTCCAATACTTGTACATGCTCTAAGTCCACATTAAATAGCCATGCCAGGACCCTGGGCTATTTACTTGGCCGCTGGTTAAGATCTTGAGTCCTTCTAGATACAGTCTCCTCTTACTGGCTGGCAATTCCAGCTTAAAGATTGTTAGCAAAGTACACACCTGATTAATTCATTAGGAAAACAGAAACACACCCCTCTCTCATGAGTTTCTGGACTTGGATTTCAGACACACAGATATATATACCCACCAATATTATTAATGCAAAGTAATAAAACGACAGTCCATTTTGACTGCTGAATTCAGTTTCTTATTTTAATTATCCATACTTTCAGTCGCTGTACAAGATGCATCAGTATGCCCTTCTTGATGAATCTTCTGGTCAGCAAGGATATACTTTTGCTTCAGAAGCAAGTAGGCACTTTCTACTCTGCCCTTCAATTTTAGGTTGCTTTCCCTCTTCTGCCCTGCTTCCTTTCTTCCTTGCCTTCCCTAGACCTGTAACATGAAATTGTTGCTCCCAAGAGGAGATTTTGAACCTTGGAGCCTCTGACTCTTCTGGCCCAGTGGCTCAGATAAAGTATGACCCTTCATGAAGAACATGATATTTGCTGAGTGGTGGGGGTGTGGGAGGGAGGGCAAACAGTCTTATTTTGTTGGAAAGTGAATCTGTATTATCTCCCTATCTCTAACTTGTTGACTTTTGCGAGAAATCGCAACTTGTGCAAGTTAAATGCCAGCAGTGTCAGTTACTCACAAACACAACTGCCTCGATTATTTTAACGTTTGCAAGTTAAAAAAGTCCCAAACCTACCAGTTATAAGTGCTGAGGCTTATGTCGGGGATAGCTTCAGTACTGCTTTATATTTAGTATGGATATCATCTTAATAAAATATCTTCAATTTTAATGTGCTTTACAGATTGGATTTCGTGGAAGACAGCAGTTTTTATTGAGATTTAGTGATTAAATAAGCCAGTAATGATACCACAGATGTATATGGCTTTAATCAGGATCAAATCAGAAGTCAGGGTGCAATTCTGATTTTCAAGTTTCAAACATTGTAGGAGAAAAGTAACCCATGATCGTAATCATGTTAATCAGGATTAAGCTGGTATGTTGAAGTCTGGTATGTCATTAAAGGCTAACTACAAATCATACCATAGTACTTGCCAAGCAGTATAATATTTGTAGATGTGTGCCTGTGCTCTTTTATCTTGAAACATCCACATTCTACCCATTTCTAACTAGTTCTAACTAATAGTCTGACTGAGTTTTAGTATCGTTTCCCAAAGGGAAAGCAATATTTTCCTCTTGAATATCAGGTAACCACTGAGTAAGACCTATGGCTTGATCACATTTTCTGTCCTGCTTCTGCTCTATGTTTTTGGAGTATACATATTGATCTTTAAGCTTATTAGAACTGGATTATTTTCTGTTTGTTTTTCTACTGCTGAATGAAATTTTAATGCATGAGAATTTTAATTCCCTTTGTGTTATGTGTATTTCTTCTCCTTTTATTATTAATACTTCCATGACCATTCTGTCATGGCTTCTCTGTGGGAATATTGTGCGTTTTTTAAGTATTTGGGCTTTTCCACTGATTTTCTGAACCTTTAAGAATGTAAGTAAGAATGACCTTCCCTGAGGTGAATTGTCTGAAGATGGGTACAGTTAGAGAGTACTTTAATGTATTTCAGTTGAGCTGAGTTTGAGTTAAGCTGGATCAATTTGTAACTTCTTGTTCTGTCAAGTGAAAATTGATATTTTTACTAGATATAAAATGATATGTGTTACCTTTTGGTTTTTTGTTAATGATATAAATCATTTATGGCACAAAAATGTAGAAAACCACAACCAGTTAATAATTCTTCTTCCTAATATTATTTGAATTTTTGGTGGTTTCATATTCAAATGCAGGTAAATGAGGATATATTTAGTTTAGATATGAGGAAGAAATTCTTCACTTTGCGGGTGGTGAGACACTGGCACAGGTTGCCCAGAGAAGCTGTGGCTGCCACATCCCTGGCAGTATTCAAGGCCAGGTTGGATGGGGCTTGGAGCAATCCAGTCTACTGGAGGGTATCCCTGCCAGCAGCACAAGGTTTGAAACTAGGTAATCTTTAAGGACCCTTTCAACCCTAACCATTGTATGATTCCATGCTAGCTTATGCTTTGGTTACACCCTACTTAAAAAAAGGGGGCTGGGAGGAAGTTCCTGGTTGGAAACTCTTGTGAAATCTCTTGGCATCCCAGTAGTGGATATTTTTGTATCTCTTGTCTATTTTCATAGATCATTACTTCTTGAAGAATAAAATTGCTTAAGTTATCTCTGTATTCCTTTTTATAGTAGTAGGAGTACCAATACAGTTCCTTTATCTTTGATACTGTTGTCTCGTCTGTCATTGGACAATTTCTGCTGTTTTCTACCAGCTTTCCAAAATTTAAAGATATGTCATGGCTGTAATTTTGCACATCTGTGCAAATACATTTGTGTTACCTCTTCCGGTATAAAAATAAATGAGTATATTCGCTTTGATTTGAAGCTTCCTTTAAAAAGGGTTTGCATGTTTAGATGATATAATGCAAAAGCCTCAAGTGCAATGGTCTGAAATGGTATGGGAAAATGGCAGTAAATCTCTCCTAAATTGCTGCAACATTTTTCTACTGTTTTGTCATTATTTTTCATACTCGTCTTTATCCTACAACACACATTCCACTTCAGTGTTGGTGTTTTTCTGTCCTCTGCAGGGAAGGTTGAGAATTAGCTGTATCCATTAACACTATAGTAATTATATGGTTGTACTTATTTAGGAAATTTTATTCCTAAAGCATCTTTCTATCCTCCTAAGTAAAATCCAGATACTGTCTTAATCTTATTTTTGAATTAAGATTCTTTGTTTGTTTGTATTATTTAATTTATTATAATCCCTTTGTCTTGTTTGTATTTATTTTAAATTGCAGCCTGGCACCTAGCTGTACTGTGCAGGCCTCAGCATCTTCTGCTCTAATGTTTTTCCGATGTGCTCACTGCAAGTCTTCCACTGCTGTTTTTTATCGATCTTAGGTTTTCCCCCCTATCTGCGTCTTTTCTCCACATCTTTCTCTTTTACTTAATTTTCACTTACTTTTACTGTTATTCCCAGAAACAAAACTGTCTTTAATCTTATGGCAATTGTAGTAGGGAAGATCATCCTTTACTAGCCATCATAAGATGTTTTAATTTTGCTATCTGAGATTTCAGAATTTTATATTATCATGTTAGATTTAGGTCTGGAATTTAACCTGAGATGTGCCTGTCCCTCTTTCTGCAAGTTCCACTTGATTTGTTGTGAACTGTTTGGAAACTTTGCTGTCAGTCACCTTTTTTAGAAACAGGGAAAATTGAACACAAAGCACACCCTTGTAGGTGGTCTTTCATGACCATGGCTTCATTAAAAAGCATTTAAGAAAATGCTAAATCTCACACTTGTGACTTGTCCTAACACTCTTTAAACACTTTCCTAGTTTTACTGATTGTTTTCTGTTTTGTTTTGGTATGCTTTGTTTTTTAGCCTCGAATGTAAACAGGCAGTGGGAGAAGGCAACAGTACAGTTTTTAGCTCACTTGTCTGTTCTCAAAGGCTGGTGGAGATTTTGCTTTGCCTGTTGCATTTAAGCACCCACATGTGCTGCTGCTTTTTATTTCTGAGTCTTTCTTGCACATGGTTGGTACGGGGGGAGTCTACTACTGTTGTCTTTTGCATCTGAAATTCTTCAGCCTTATTTCCTTGCAGGGACTGAAGTGCCTATGCTTTTTAATATAAAACTGACTAAAAATTAATTTCTAGTTTACATATTTGAGTATGGTTAATTCCTAGAATCTGTTTTTAGTGTTGGAAAAAAATAGAAGTATTTAATCTGTCATTTTATTAGCGTTTTGGGTTGTGATCTTGTGTGTGTAGCCTGTTGATCAGATTGTGCTTACAGTGGAATTCTGCTCTGGTGGTGGATGCCTTAAGTGAAAGGGGTTTTTTCATTGTTTGCAAGCTTCAGAGTAGCTTCTTTTAAAGAGTGGCAGATTTTTCTTGAGGTGTGTGATAGGCAAACAGAAAGGTAAAAATAGAAAATAGTAATTAAATTGTAATTGTGTTTTGCATGTATATGAATGCCCAAAAGGTGGGGTATTTTCTCCTAACAATATATTTTTGTATATATGTGCATACAGCTTTTAGTGTCATTATTATTTAAAATGTAACTTTTAGTGGAATAACATGATGTTATAAATTAAAATGAAGAGAGTTTGTTTGGTTTTGTTTTTCTTTTTTGCATCTAAATGTTATTAATTGATTGACCTGTGCTGTATCATGTTGCACAGGACATAGAAAAACCTGAACAGCGAGCTACAAGTTTTCTTCATATCACATAAATTGTACTGACCCCACTAGATGGTGCTAATTGATAAATGTATGTCTGTGTGTGCACGCATATGTATATGTATATGTATAAAAGTATTTAATGTTAACTGGAAGCATAGATGTCCCTGTCTGTGATTAAATTTTGTGGTTTGAATGTTGAATGGGTTAATTCTGTATCATTGTGCTGTACAGAAGTGATCTCATCAATATTACTAGGAACTTGGGGAGCCTGAATTGGACTGGATTAGGACTAAGGTGCATTGAGTAGAGGCCGTAAGGATGATGTTTACTGTATGTCCTAAGCAGAACTAAACCAGACTCTTCATGATTTGAATTTAGCAGGCTCTGCCTGAATAGCGAAAGTGAAAAAGCACAAGACTATGCCAAGGTTTCCCAGTTTGTTTGCAGAAAATTCTAGGTTTTTTTGTCTACTTTCTTTAATGAATTTTTAATTGAGACTTCTGTAAAGTCTTAGTTATGTGGGTTTTGGTGAAAAAAGAAATGAATCTGTCTCACAACTAGAAGAGCAGTTTAGCCTTTGGGTTAGAAATCTGTTTGCTTGGTAGGCAGTGTTAAGAAAGTTCTTTCCTTTGGATTTATATTGTAAACAGAGCAGTGAAAATTACTTGGTTTTGGAAAAATGTCTGGAAGTTAGGTTCATTATAAAGATGCAAAAATAAGGACCTTGATTCTAATTTGTGATGAGTGTTTAAAAGCAGTGCTGTCAGGAGAAATGAAGATTACAAAGCATATCCTTAATGAGTAAAGGACACTTGTGGACAAATGAGAACCTTTTAATGTTTATATAACTTTTTTGGTGTTTTTGAAGGAACAGACAAGGCATTTATTGAGTGAAATATTAAATGTAAGCACATATTTTTGTTTCTAGCATCTAAATAAAATCTTGAACTTAGCTTTCAAGAAAGTCTATCAGAAATGAATTGTAGTCTACCTGCTTTTACTGTGCAGTGCTGCTTTACCTGCTTAGCAGATTTCCAGAGACAGCTTTCACCTTTCAGTTCTGTCTCACTTTAAAGGTGCTTCTTCAGCTGTATTTATTTGATAAAGCACAACTTTACAGTTGTTCATTTGTCCTGATAGCTTCTTTATTTGTAAAAGTGTTCTTTTAATTAATGTTTGGGTTTTTTTTTTCCTCTTTAGTGCTGCCTCCTTATTCTTAGCAAGTTACCTCTTCAGTCCTCTAATTCATACTCTGGGGATAACTTAAAATGAATGGGTATTAGTATTGGCACAGAAAATATTGTAAGTTTATGTCTGAATTCACTTTATGGCTCTTCCATTGCTAATCAACATACCAGCGTAAAGCAGTGGGAAATAGTGGAATATTTGGAGGTTTTATTTATTTGCTGAATTAGATAATAAAATTTAATTGCAAGTCATGAAATGTTCAGGATTACAGTTTTCCTAGATGTGTCTCAGCAATAAGATGTCAGTTGTTGCTGGTATATTTTGTGCTTAGGATTTCAAACAGTGATAGCTTCCAAAACCCAGTCAGTCAACTGTTGACATGATCTTTGCTCTTTATGTTGTAGCTGCATCCAGGCTGTTTCTTCCCTTTTCCAGTTCATGTTTAGTAGTATAATTAGTTTTCTCTTTCAAATATTTTTTTCTTTGAAATATGCAAATTGATTTTCAAGAGCAAGGATTAGTATGTTTTTCTGTAGTAGAAAAAGCTGATTTTTCTAAAATAAAAATCCTCCTCTCAAATTTGTAAAGATCATTAAAGCACCACACCCCAAATGGAGAAACACTTTTGCTGTATAAAACAGAAGCACTACACATGTGCTGTTTAAAAAAGATTTGTCATAAAGTTAAGGAAACTTCTACATTTCTTAAAATCTGAGCAATACCAAGACTTGAAGAATTTGTAAATTCTGATGTTTTAGATAAATTCTCTGGATTATTTGTTACTCATAATAACAATTCAAATTAGTTAAGCATATATTTTGCAGTTGTTGCATTACTTACAAACTCAGGTGATACCTAAAAAGGATGTATCAACAGAGTATTTAAGTGAAAAAGAAAGAAAAGCAAGTCTGTTGTTGGAATGTAGAATTGAAATACTATAGACACTTTTTTTTTCCTGATTAATCTTGAGTTTATTAGTGTCTTGAATGAAATAAGTTTTTCCTCAAGTTTTGTTTTTAGAATCTTTGTAAAACCATCAGCTGCATGATAGCTGCAGTAAGGATTATTTCCATCTGTGTTTAATTACACTGTGCAACTTTACTGAGTACTCTCAAAACCAGAGGGAATCAGTGGGAGTTACAATTCCTTTACTGCTTGCATCAAGTATTCTTTAAGTAAAAGTCTATTTTTAAAGTGACTTAGACATATTTCCCAATATAATTGTTGTGAAAACAAATAGCGCAATTGGTTATAAGTATCTCACTATCAGTTGCTGGAATATCCCAAGATTTAAGCTTGTATTTTTTTTTTTTTTTAATTATAAGTCATTTTTAGTAGTTTTGGCTTGAAAACTAAGTACATTCTGTGTCTGTGTTAAGTCCTTGTCTTTCTTTTAGCGATGAAGAAACTGATGTTTAGTTCCTTTGGTAATGTGCTTTGAAATTCTAGATAAAGAGTGGTGTCATAATCCTGAGAATTGTTATGATTTTAAATTGCAGTCCTTATATATCAACTTCAACAGTTTTCTTGTATGTATGATATATTTGCTATGTCTGTAATACCGCACAGAAGAATTTCCTGGCAGTTGGGTCAGGACCTTTAATGAAAGATTTGGTGTATTGTGCTGTGAGTGATGAATCCTTACCATTGTTGTAAAGAAAGGAAGAGAGAGAAATATATTTATGCATACCCACTTCAGATTCTGTGTTTCAGAGTTTGAGAGAATGCTTCATTGCAAAAAGTATACTTATTACTGTAATAACACTGGTCATGGGTGGGCAAAGATTGCCAGAGTAGTAGGGTATGGACAAGAGGGCGCGAAGAGCCACCAGTTGGAGAAAGCGTTCTGTGACCTGGAATCCTGAATTCTGTATTGCTCTTCTGAAAATTTTCCCTCAAATGTTTACTGAATTTAAGATGTTTTTATAGAGGGCAGTGTGTGCTTTTGGAGAAAAGAATTGCCATACTTTTAGCAAATTCACACTGGTACAGTTCAGACTGGTACTTCATGGCTTTACTGCTCAGATTTTGTCTTACTTGAAAATATAAGGGTAATGCACTAAAATTGTAGGGATCTTTCAGCACCATGAATTTTGGTTTGAAGAGTGCTTGTTTCAAAGGAGAAAAGGTTTGATGTTGTTCTGTTCCTGCTGTTCAAGGACTACATGTCCTTAGCTGACACAAGAGAGTGGCTTTATTCAAATTTGGAATTGTTCTGATGCTTCTTCCTTTGGAAATGGGGTTAGAAGTACAGAAAAACAATTTCAAAAATACTGTATACAGTAGTCATGTAGGCTGTTTGGCTCTAAAGGATCAGGGAAGTTTATTTTGGAGTAAATGCAACTTGTTTGGCTTTGGTCTGAACTTCCTCTGTCTACCTAGGGACCCTCTTCCTATAAGCAAAGTCATCAAAACCTTTTCTTGCTACTGCCAAAAAAAAAAAGTGTATTTGAATGAAGTCTATGAAATCTCATATAATAGCAGCTTTATTTTATTGTATAAGGAACAATGAATTCAAAGTGAAAAGTGTTTCTTACAGAAAAACAAACATTTTAAGAAACTCTGCAAGGAATAACTGGGTTTGTAGCCAGTACTTAATCTGTTTTGCTTAACATTGCAGAAATAAAATAGCTAATGCATTAGTCTATTAGTCTTATTAACATACGCTTTCATATTCATTCAGGCAAAATTTTTCTTGAGTCCTTTTGCCTTTTTAGTTTGGGTTTTTTGTTTTGTTTTTGTTTTTTTTATTTATTTTTTTGTGATGTAGGCTTTTAAAAATGAAGGAAGAAAAAGGGCAACATTTCACAAGATAATTTATAATGGGGTTAAAATCACAAATAACCATGTTTAGAGTACTCTGTAAATGGGAATGAATAACGAAATTAAAATCTCATGTATTTGCTATTTTAATCTCTAACCTTCTAGTAGTTTCAGGGTCCTGCTTGAAAAATAATTACCCATTGTTGGAAAACTAGATGGCATGCTGTGGGTTATTGGTCTTTAAGGAAAAAGTGTGTGATCGTAGGCAGATTGTAGGTAAGGCCACTAATGAAGCAGATTGCAGGAGCTGCAAAAGGGAGCAGTTAGAATGATGAGAGGGCTGCAATAACTAGGGTAAGATTGAAAGTGTTTGGGTTTAGCTTAAAAATGTCTGAAGAAATACCTAAGTTTTCGTGTTGAAGAGGCCATAAAAAAGTGAGCAATTGCTCCCCAAGACTGGATGAGAAGTGAGGATCTGTTGCTGCTGTGTCTGTGTAGGTTCTCAGAAGGGGCTCGGTGGCAGGTCAGAAGGTACTCCTTGCAGGTGCTAGACCAAACTGTTGGTCTGTTGAGCAATGGTTTGATTCTGTGTGTGACAGGGATGCCTGACTCCTGCTGTGTGGGGGTGCCCTGCCTATTTTTGCTCAGAATTAGGCTCTGCTTACATCCCTGAGTTGCTGCTTAAATTGTTGACCAAATACCAAGATCAAGCTGTTCATGAGCAAGCCTAATCTGGAGCATTTTGTATCACTAGAAATCTATAGAATTTACCTCTTGTGACTTGGCTATGAGCAGAAGAGGGCGGAGGGGGTGTTGCCTTTGTGTATACGGCCTTTGTCATTTTCACTTCAGTTTCTATGTGTGCAGACAGAGGTTGCAGTTCATCAAGTTCAGGATACATCTGTTCCTTTCCTTCTGATGAAAGTGTTGGGCCGTCCTCAGCTGCACCAAGAAGTTATACAGCACCCAAATTAATTTAGATAGGTGGCACACTATTTTCAAGGCACTTACCTGGTCTTGGTTTTAACAACACGTTGAGCAAGGAAATGTTACTTTTCCATATTACAGTAGAGAATGGATGGACTCATTCAGGAAGGTGGTAGTGAAGTAGGAGATTAGTTGCTCCCCACGTTATAGTAGGCTCATATTTTAGAACTTTTGCTTTAAAATTACTGTCTGGACTAAATGTTACCATTGAGCTGCTGTGCCACTAACCCCACACTTAACTATACTCACACCTTTCTTACCTGTTTTTGTGCTCTCAAAATGGATAATAAAAACAGTCCTCTCTGTCAGGTGTATTTTTTCTACCTTTAATGACAGGTGAACAGCTGCTTGCTTACAGTGTGCTCTCCAGATTAAGAAAACTGATTCTGTGGTGCTATAGCTGTTGCTCTAACATGTTCCCAATTAATTTAATTCTTTATATTCAATTTTAATGGCTCTCTGCTTTTGAGCGAAGGAGGAAGTCATGGCGTATGAGCATAATGGAGGCATTCAGTTATTTTCGTTCATATGCTTTGGTGGCACTAGCATGAAGATGTGAAATTCCGAAATTAGAAATAAGACATAGATCTAAGATATAGATCTGCAAGCATACCTCACTGTTCATGAACTATGTGTTTGTTAAAAGTGTCAATACCTAAGCACTTAGCCGATAATGAAGTACTTTTTCCATTAAAAAAGGAATGTGATGGGAAGGTTCAATTCAGTAAACAGTATACTTGGCGCAGAGAAGCAAGAGCAGGATCACCAGGCTTATCAGTTGCTCACTTAATGTCTGTCTTGGTTTTCTCAATACCAAAAGAGTGGAAGAGATGTGTATTCATTTTACAGTAAAAATCAAGAGATGGGTCCTTATAGGCCTGAGAATTTGATTAGATCTAGTTAAGACAAAATCACATCTGCCAGTGCCCTTGTGACCTTCTCAGAGTAGTCTCAGAACTGCTGCATCTGTGAGACTGCCACAAATAAACCTCTCAGTGCAGGTGTTCTTCCTGTCTCTTCCTGAACCATTACATTTTCTCTGTCATCATAATCTTCCTCATATGCCTCCTGCTCATCAAGGTTGATCAAGGGTGAAGGACAGAAAAATAAGTTAATGAGGCACAGTGTTAAATGATTGAGGGGGAAACTCTGAAACCACAGATTTTAAAAAAACCTGTGGATAATAGGATTTTACTGTAAATGTACTGCAATGTGTGCAGCCGCAGCCATTTTTTCTATTTTGCAATTTCTGGCTAGACAATAAAAAATAGTAATTTGTCCAGAAAGACAAGCAACTCACATGATCTGATTTTTTAGCTAGGCTACTTTTGTCCTTAACAAAATCAACAAATTATTTGATTTTGCTAGGCAAGAAAAGCTGCCTTCTTTCTCCATGAGGTAGCTTGTTTTAATTTCTAGCATGCTGTGCTTCTTTTATTGGCTTTTTAACAATCTTAATTCATAATCCCTGATTTTTGCCGTCACTGATAACTGGGCACTTCTGCTGTGACAACTCTGGCACGCTAAAAGCACTTCATAACCAAGTTCTTGCTGAATTGAAGTTCAAGCAGCAAGTGCTTGTGGGGAGTGTAGGTTGTGGCCTCTCCAGGCGTTGCTGCTGATTTGCATTGCTAGCACTTGATTTAAAATAATTCCACTGCAATAACTTTGTAAATCTATAGATAACACACCATTACATAATTTTTACAAAATGTAACCTTGACAAGAAAAATGCACTTAAATATAATCTAACTCTATTACCAAATTTTGTAACTTAGAGAAATTATTGTTATTGTGCATATAGTTTGGAAATGTATTTCTGAAATTGCAATGCAATTAGAAATTTCTGGAGTTCTGTTTTGAAAAAAGGGGATTCTGGATGTTGGGTAAAGGGCACTTTTTAAGTGTTATTCAGCACAATCGTGGACTCTTAGCAACCTTATCTTTAAGGATTGAATAGATGCTAGTGTCGATTCAGATTGGACATGAGGAAGAAAATATTTACAGTGAGGGCAATGAGACGCAGAAATGGGTTGCCTAGAGAAGTTGGGGCTGTCCCATCACTGACAGTGTTCAAGGCCAGGTTGAACAGAGGTGGAAGGTGTCCCTGACCATGGCAAGGGTGTTGAACTAGAGGATCTTTAAAGATTATGATTCTATGCTTGGAGCCTGGTTTGCATGCAAAGATTTTTGCAATCCCAGAGCACTTTGGTCTTGATATACATGCTTGTTTGTTGGCTTTTTTCAAATAAGAGACTTCAAGTATACATATGACCTGGAAAAGGGAGTGTTCACAGTTTCTTTTGTTTCATGTGCTCTGCTGAGGCACAAAAATGAACTCAGTAGAAATCACATCTATTTCTTGCAACTTCAGAACCTTGGTAATAACAGGTTCACTGTAGAGTTGACATGACTGGGTTTAATCTTCGATGGATAAAATGTTTTAAACTGACAGAAATTAACAAAATCCCGTCAAGTTCACTCTTGGGCCTCATTTCATTTCTGTCAATGAGTTGCATGGAGACCTCAAAGCAGCCTTCCAGTATCTGAAGGAGGCCTATAGGGATGCTAGGGAGGGACTCTTCATTGGAGACTGTAGTGAGAGGACAAGGGGTAATGGGTTCAAACTTAAACAGGGGAAGTTTAGATTGGATATCAGGAAGAAGTTCTTTACTGTAAGGGTGTTGAGGCACTGGAATGTGTTGCCCAGGGAAGTTGTGAATGCTCCATCGCTGGCAGTGTTCAGAGCTGGGTTGGACAGAGCCTTGGGTGACACGGTTTAGTGTGAGGTGTCCCTGCCCACAGCTGGGGGTTGGAACGAGATGATCTTGGGGTCCTTTCCAACCCTAACTATTCCATGATTCTATTCTAAATATTTCCATGCTATTAGCAGGCATTTGAATTCTTATGAACTAATACTTCAACTCTCTGGAACAAGGGCTTGAAAGAGAATTGCTCATCTGTTGCGATAAAACTTTTTTTGCTATGGAAAATTGGGCCAGAATTGAGGAATCTGAATAGCTGGTTTTATGTCTTCAGAGGCCTGTCTAATACTTGTAACATTCTGTACTGTGCAATCATTTAATTTATATTTGAGGCAATTTAATGTTACTGTGTGGAATGAAATTCTCTTTGCAAACTTTGAGTAGTTAGCTATGATTTATGCATTTTATTTTGTCTTTTCTAAAACGTGTAAGGCTAAATTCTTAGCAATGTTCTGTGCCTCTAACTGTAATACAAGACAACTGGCCTGAATAGAACGTGATTTAAAAGCTCTACATGTTCTAAGAAAGTAATTTTTCAAGATGTCACATTGGGTATTTGAAATGAGTTGTCATTTGATTTGCTGCTCAGCTTTCCTACACCTCATGTGTTCATCATGCTGTATTACTGCAGAGTTGTTAATATGTTTAAGATCATTAGTATGCCAAACCGGCAATGATAAATGCTATAAGAAGATTTGGGAACAAATTAGTTTTGCATTCAGTGCATATTTTTGTGCTGTGTAAATAGGCTTACAGACACCCACTATAAATGAAGAAAAAAAATTGGCATTTTTTTCTGGTTCCTTTCATCTGACACAGTAGGGTTCTGGGAGGAGAAAAAGAGGGAATTAAACAGTCTTATAATTAAAATTCTACATCAAGCAAAATACGCACACTCTTTCAGTGCAGAGGATGGTATGCAGTTATAGTTGAATGTTTTTATCATTGTTTCATAGTAGCCCATCATTTATTTTTTCCTGCTAAGTACTTTGTTTTTCCAGGACTGAAAGTTGTTGGTCAGTTTAGACGTTGAACTTCCTATCTAGAGTTAAGGTAGTACTATAAGTGATTGAGTGAAAACCCTAATCATTGTCTTGCAATCTCACTGTGTAAATGTTAGGACTATTCATAAATGTGTCCTTTGCAGTCATAAGTGCCTTGGAATGATTTTGATTGCTCCAGTTATTACAGAAGCAGGACAGAAGTTGCAGATGAAGCCAAAACTAGCACTTACTGTCTCACCAGTTTCTCTTTTGTTTTCTTTCTCCATTATCTTTACCTGTTGACATTTCTTAATATAAACATGATCCTTTTTGTAGTATCCTCTCCATGGTTTGTGGTGTAACTAGTGGAGTTAAAGGCTTTTTTGCGAACAGTACATGAGCCTGAACCTTTGGTGGACAGCATCTTCTCTATATAAGAGAGTTTTTCATTATGCATTCATGCAAGTGAGTAAACCAATAAATACAGAAGCTGCATGGTTTTTCTCAGTGCTTTGTTTCAGACATTGTTGATTTGTTATGAAGAATATAATGAAGAGAACAGTCAGGAAAAATGTTCTGTCTACTGTTATGGGCTTCCTGCAACAATATACTCAATGGCTCTCTTCTAGACATCTTGGTGCTTTGTATGTGTGTTTTTATTGGCATCCTAGTTCTGATCAGGAGTGTACTTTTTTTAAAGCAATTTCACATATTCTCAACTTACACTGCTTTGGTTTGCATCAGCAAACATCAGCAGTTCAGTACATGAGATATATTCCTTTCTACTGAAACTAAACAAGGAGATTAGCTACTAGTGGGGATTCAGCAGGCAAGACTAGACTAGCGTAGTCCAGAGTAAAGCCCCAAAAATAATATGTGGCATGGTGATTAGGTCCTCAATGCCAATTCTTCTGTTGCATTAAACAAAGATGGTGTTGCATGTTTTCATGCATACATGTGATCGTCGAATTTTGTGCACGCATCTTGTCTCCATATTGAGTTACCTCATCCAGTAAAGTCATAAACAAGTGAGGGAATGTTTATGTAACTAATAGGAAGATATAAGCCTCTGATGCTTCTCAAAAGCTGGTTCATTGTTTCAGAATTACTGTCTGCCTTAGAATGATGGTCAGTACAATATTCTCACAAGGTCCTCTTCAGTGCATACTGTCATGATGTTGACATGAGAGTTGTTGACATGTCCAAGTAGTTTGTGACACCCCTGTGTAGTTGGCAGAATATTTCACAAATGCTTGTGATGCTTGTTGTGTTTCATGAGCTAGTATGGCTCACTAATGTTGATACAATGGATTTTTCTGTTATGTTTGCATATTATATGCTTACATACACTTATTCTTCACCAGTGCCAATTGCTCTGTCAAAAAGACTAAGTTGGTCTATTAATTTTTTTGGCACCTTATTCCTTAGTTACTTTTGATTATTAATTAAAGCTTCATATTGATTTGTGCCCTTTCTGCATTTTGCTACCTCTTGTTCTCTTCACCACCAGTGCTTTTTGCATGGGCTTTTCAAACAAGGCATGTCTCTGGTCTCTTAATCTTGCACTTGACTACTGCAGCATTATATGTCTTTGCAGTCTGATTGTTTGTTTTGCTTTCTTTGCTAGTCCTTAAAATTTAGATTGATCAGTCCATGTAACAAGTAAAATAATATGTAAGAAAGAAGGTAAGCTTTCTTTTAACCGATTGTGTACATAAAATTTAGATTAAGTGCTTGCTCAAATAATTGAGGTGTGTAGTCATTGAGTACATACTCAGCGCTTATTCGTAAGAATATAAGCATGCAGGCAGTAAGATAGTTCCGGGTGACTTAAAAGTGTTGATTGTCAGTAATCTTTTGTTAGAAAGTAGTAAAAAAGAAAGTGGAAGCAAGGAAGCTGGAAAAATCCTGGGTTTTTTTTTCCTTTCCCCCCCACCCCCAAGAAAGGAGGGGGAAAAAGGGCGGAAAGACAAAGCCAATGTTGTGATATAGAGAAGCAGAGATAGGAATGGAGAAGGTTGTAAAGGCTGAAAGACAGAATTCTTAATGTTCTTTTTAGATCTCAAAATTATGTGGAATAACTAAGGTTCCTTCTCCATTTTGGAAATTGATTTTGCTTTGATGTACAGAACATTTGAAACTTCATTAATTCTAGCAGGTTTTTGCATCTTTAGTGTAGCTCAGTGTTGTTGACAGGAAACTGTTTTTCCAGAGCAGTTACAGGAAACTACTTTGTATTTGCCAAAGATTTCAGTGTCTCCTTTAAAACCATTCTGTTCTTATGCATGAAGCTCTACGAACATCAAGCAGTTAAAGACTTTCTTCAACTTCAGAAAAAGGAGATAACATATCTGATAACACTGCATTTCTTGGGTGGCATCATGTTATGATGAAAATACTCCATTTTGAAGCTCTGTTTTAAATTTTCCAGAAACTTTGTAAGTGGAGAACTTTCTAAAAGATACCTGTTCAATCTTGGATTTTAATACCGATAGGAGGTATCTTATCTGAAGCCAGGTATGTAGTTTGTAGGTGTGTAGTATTGTTCTGTAGAGCCTTTTGCAAAAATTCTGCTTGCACAACTGCACCAGAGCCCACTAAATACTAATAAAACTATTGTTGTATTAAGGGGATTCCTTCCCAGATGGAGCTGGGGTATTAGAAACAGATGGTGATATTCTGTGTACATGCTTATCCCCATCCTGTGTTGTTTTCAGCTGTATGATACTGGAACTGTACCTGGAAATTAAGAAATCCAAAAGGAGAAATTAGGCTTCTTTTGTAGGATTCTTTGCTTAAGATTTTTGGTTTTCTGATTCAAAAACTCCCTGTGGGTTCTTAAAGAATCAGGCTGGGGACACTGCAGAAAATGTGTTACTGCTATACTTCCTTAGCGAAAGCTTAATTCTGTCTCTCAGGGAAAATCCAGAAACAATTTCCCTTGCCTACAAATGTGCCAAAAATCGTATAAATTTGCAAATGCTTATTTTTCCCTCTTGGGGCATATCTTCACAGTAGGTTGTCAGTTTTTGGAGAACCTTGTAAGTCTTCCCAAAGTACCCTTACAGTGAAAAGAATAGGTAGCCATAAAAAAATAATAAAAACCCCAAACCCCAGCAACTTAGTCATCTGTTCAGCAGAAGAGTTTTATATATTTTATTTACAATACATAACTCTTGCTTTTACAGACTTGGTCTCATCTGTGAAGAGATTTTTCAGGGTTCAAGCCTTAAACTTGAATGTCAGAACTTGAAACAGATGTAGTATATTTTTATTTTTTAAGCGTGATACAGTCCTAGATTCCTCAAGAATTCCACACGTTTCTGCTAGAGAGAAGGCAATACTATTAAAGTTACTGAACACAGAATATGATAAATTTGCCTCTTGTGTGAAATAGAATTCTTTAGAATGAAACTCAAATGGTTGCAAATATGAAATGTTTCATCCTGAGTAAGTAAATGTTCTCTCTTCTGCTACTTTGAATCCACTGTCATACTTCTCTCAGAGTGTTTCAGGATGGTTTTAATTTCTGTTACAATTTAATTTCATTGAGTAAGATTTGTAAAGGAGCAAAGTACTTGAGCTGCCTTATCCTGTTTTGCTTTTCATTTCTCCATTTGCTGAGCTCACTGTGTTTTTTTTCATCAATGTGGTCACTTAATCTAGGTATTTAAGTTTCAAATTCTACTCATGTAGGAACTGAAATTTGGAAATATATTGCTAGTTGTGCATATATTAGCATGATTTTAAAAATTTCAGATTCGGCAAAATAATTAGCTGAAAGACCAAATGTAGAGAAGCTGCCAAAACATTTGGCTGTGTACACAGTCGTTTTTCTAAAGGTGGTTGTCATAAATGCAGTCGTTCATCACTCTAAAGACTGAGAAATTCAGAGGGCACCAGACAAGTTTGTAAGTGTGCTGTGTTATCCTTGAAAGGCAACAGAAAGAACCTAGTCCCCAGTGACTAGGGAAAGGCAAGTGCTGTACCTGTCTACAGAAAAGGCCAAAATACAGTGTGGCCAGTCAGCCTTACTGGGATTTGTGAGGAAAATTACAGACCAAAACATTCTGGAATACATTTTTAGAGACATAGAGAGAAGCTGCCCGAAAAAGCATTTTTGCTTCAGTGAAGTTTTTGCTTTGTCAGCCGAATCGCACCAAATCTCCTGTCTTAGTGCATTCAGGAAGCTGTTACACTGAAGCGCTGCCTCCATTGTGCATGTACAGTTTTAGAGGAGTTTTTTTTTCCAGAGATAGGTTATGCGAGAATGTTTCAGTGTTTGCTTGGTTTTTTTCTTTTAATTTCACTGCTAAATGCATCAGCAGGTTGTCCAGGCTAAAAACAGCTTCCTCAACAGTGGCACTTCTAATTTCTTTAAGAAAGCAGAAGATAACGTAGGCAACTGCTTTTAACCTCCAGAGTTGACAGAAGCTCAGCCTGGATAAAATCAAGATGTTGACTAAAGCAATCAAAAAACCTGACAGATTTGAGACTTTTGATTTATTATGCCTTTTAGTTGTGCAAGTTCACAGTCCTTAATAAATCACAAATTTCTGCTAAATTCAGGGAGCTGCAGCTCCTTGCTTTATTTAGTTTCTATGCTTTATAAGCTAGATGTATGAAGTTGTCCAGTCACTTACACTTTTGGTGACATCCAGTATGGATTAGTCTTACTTTGCTCAATAAACATTGTCTACATAAGCTATGTAAAGTTGTGACATTTTCTGGAGATAATAATGCCTTGCATTTAGTTTCCAGATGAGGTACAAAACTTGCTATTCAGAACACATAATTTTACAACTTAGTAGTCAAGTAACTGTGTTGTGTTCATGCTTCATCTTGACGTTTCAGAACTTTGGTATCCTTTGACTAATGATCTATAGAAATAATCTTACTAAGATAACAGAAATGATGAAGAAATTGATGAAGACTTAGATCTGCTATGCCACATTGTATTAACAGAGTATTACTCTGTTTTTATTTCAAAGAATGTATAGTCTAAGTGAGTAAAACCATACATGGACTTGAAAAGTGTAATGAAGCACACCAGAAGACAGGAAAAATGGCAAGCACAAGTTTCACTGACATGGCTTTATCTTGTGATGGGTGTAGTTGTTAGGAGTCCAATTTAAATGCAAAGGAAATTTTGGGGAGAAGGCTAAGGGCATCCTGGGCAGTGAAAGGAGTGAGTACTGCCCGGAGTAAATTAAGTAGAGAAAAACAAGTGTGGAAGAAAGGGGAAGGCTAGAGGGATCAGCCAGTGAAAAACAGTGATGATCTAGTCAACTACAAATATTTTCAGACCCACTAGTCTGTTTGCTCTTTAAAGCTGTCCTTGCTGCCTGTCCTGTTCCTCCCCCCGCAGCAAGCTGGGGAGGTTTAGGGTACCAGTGGAGTTCCTGCCCCCCAAGGACATATGGCACTCCGCAGCCAAATTCTGCACCCTGCAGCCTCTGCCAGACCCAGTTTTCCCCTCCTTGCCAAGTACAGAAGTCCCTGATTTAGCAACTTCTGCAACTCCTCCAACCATCTGGAGTCCATGCCTCCTTCAGAGCAGTGGAACTGAAATGAAAATAGAAGAATGGGGTGTGTTTGCATCAGTTCAGACTACCATTGTCTTCTTTTCTTATATTTTAGTTAATATTTGTACATCCGCATGTTTTTAGGAAAATAACATAAATAAAATTGAGTGTTTAATATAGTACTTTGTGCCATTCTCAAATAACTGTTGAGAAACTTGTTAGAAGCTTTAAAATATTTTGGCTCTTTAAAGCTTTCACAGTAGAAGAATTTAAATTTTGAAACGCATAACTTGCGGAGGAGGCAAGAGGGTGGGTATTTACATGATCATGTATCCTTTTCCCTTTTGAAAGACCCAAAGCACACTGCATTTTTAATGTTGATAACTCCTTATTAAAAACTTTAAATGCTCCTCAATGACTTCAAGTTGCTGAAGGAATGCCTTTTTCTTTCAGATGTGTTAGAATTCTATATTAGCACTACTTTGCCCTTATTTCTGAATTATTTTAATGATGGCAGCCATGCCACCAAGCTGTCTGTCAAGATGTGGGTGGCGGACTATTATTTCACTTCATAAATCATAATTTACAGGGTTTTTTATATCCATCTTGGGGATAAACACTTTATGCTTTGTGTTTTCAGCAGCAATATAAAATGTAATTGATACTTAGAGCAATATGTTAGAAACATGGACAGAGAAAGCCAGGAGAGAAAAATCACAAATGTTTAGTTTTTCTGTGGGTTGGTCTACATACTGAGCATTTTTTCCATCTGATTTCATGTTCTTAGCACTTCAGCAGAGGATGATGATGAATTACATTTACATGCTGCCTGTAGGTTACTATAAGGATGTTTCTTTAGTTACAGACACTCGACAGATCACTTAGCTCGACAGGGTCATTTTCTACTGTTTCTGGTGTTGCTAAATAAACCTATCACTTTGTGCTATTGTCTTCCAGATTCATGAGAAACTGCATTATTATGAAAAACAGAACCCGGTGCCCGTACTCCATGGTGCAGCAGCCTTGGCAGATGATGTAAGTGCCCCCTGCTGAGATCACTGGTACCAAGCCTCCCAAAAAACTGTCTGCAAGCAGAACTCCTCATAGTGCAAACATATGAATGTTATCCTCTGAGCTGAAATCATAAGAAGCTGCAAATGTTTCCAAAGGGGCTGTCATCACTGGGCTTGTTGCTGATATTACTTTGATTTTCATTCGCTTGCCTGTTATAAAAACATTGCTTCTAGATAGCCTCTTGTTCTGCTTTAGTAACTACGTAATAGAAATTACAGGTTAGAACTCTACAGGGAGGGGAAAAGCTGTCAACTATTAGTGTTTTGAGAAAGTCAAAGACAAGAGGAATGTTTTGGAAAAATAAAGACAAATGAGATAGCAGCACTGCTGACAGAACGTGAAAAATGACAGATAATACTACAGAAATGAAGCACATGAAATACCTAGGAAGGAGGCTTGTTAAAAAATAGAAAACTATTTAAGAAAAAGTACAGTAGTGATTTATTGATATTGGAGCTTTCCAAATTACCTTCATAACCAAAGAATAAATTGTAAAAGTGGTCAGCATTGATGGAGTAGTTAATTTCCTGTTACAATAATTTTTATTTTAAAGAAAAAATCTAACCTGCCATTTCATGCTATTTGGTTAATTCTAGGATTGAGATGAATTGTGCACACACCTGTATAAACTATGACTGAACCTGAGGTAGGCCAGGATAGAGAAATGTTTAATAAACTGTGGTTTAGGTGAAATCCAGAAATCTTTGTTGTATTTGATGACCTCGGGTTGCTTTTAGGAAACAGCAGTATGTATTAGGATCTGTTTCCAATATGGTATGTTTGAAACGTCACATACTTTATAGGTATTTTAAAATCTTAACTATCTTCTTATATGATTGTTAGTGGGTTTTTTTTTGAATTTCACAAATGTTTAGATGTTGTGAATCAAGAATGGTAACATTTTAACAAAAAACTAAATTAAACGTATTTGAAGTCTATTGAAAATAGGGTATGAGAGCTATATCCTGTAACATACCAAATATAATAATGCATTAGCTTTGCCATCAGGTATATATTAGTAATATTTACTTAACCTTCCAGTAACAGAATAATGTTGATAGTAATTTTGAAAATTAGAAAGCTGGTTGAAATTCTCTTCATAGAGTTATTGGTGACATATTAATAATCCTTGTTAACATTGGTGTTATGGATCTCTGGGCTAAAATTCTTAATATGAATCAATTCTTATTTCTGGATGCAAAACTTAGTATTTTCAGAAATGCGGAGTAATGTCATTATTTTTTCAGCCCTATTTACAGTATATGCTTTTAGAAATCCCCAAATTAAAGTACTCTGTCACTCCTCAGTTGAGAGAGGTCAGGGGGTTTAACCATATGAATGTATTATTATGTATATATATTTATGTATTTTTTATTTTTAAAAGTTACATAGATATGTATGTTGGGATATTGAATGTCTCTAGACAATTGCCTACTTTTTCAGCGCAGCTTCTTTTTAAAGGTGCTCTTGCTGCTTCTTCATTTCTGCTTATTTGTAGGCAAACAGCTGGTTTTCTGAGCACCAGCCCATAGAATGAGGATGTCCTTTGGCAGCTGAAGTCAGGCTAGCATGCTGCAGGATTCTCTGGGTTTCAATAGTTATCAGCAAACTTTGAGGAAGTTAATTTATGTGCTGTGGGTTTTGTAACTCCGAAGTCCATGAAGCTCCAGGATTAAAGTGCAATTGAAGTTTTGTCACATTTCTGACTAGTTTTCAGTTTCAGGGATTTAGGAGCATGTTGGTGCTATAAAGCACACTTCTGGTTCAGTAGGCTTTAAATTAATGTTTTCTCTTCCTACTGATAATAACTGTTCTTTAGGTTAAAGAAGGAAATATTCTTATAAGCAAATTAATATTTCCTGTTTGATTTAAAATCCAAAATTGAGGTGCTGCTAGCATATCCATAACCTGTCTATTGGGTGTGGTTTTATTCTTGTGTTATTTTTTAAAGCAATTTTAGAAGCAAATTTAGAGGTGAGGCTTCTTTTCTTATTTTCATATTTCTATCTGCCGTACTTCTCTATTCTTACCCCCAGTGACCTTTAGGCTGAATTTCCCATCAAAGGTTCCATTTGCCCCTTTTTTCTGAGCAGCAATGTCTGACTCTTGATTTCGTGCACATGATCTAAACATTGCTGGGAGCATAGGTATGTATGACAAATAAGGCCTCTAGATTATTAGAAAGACTGTTGCGTCAAAAGAAGTTTTAGGACTTTCTCCAGAAGCTTTAAACCCCCATGCCTTACTGCTTCTCATCTAGTCAGGCTCACTCCTTATGTGCCCCTCTCCCTTGCTTTGA
The DNA here is from genome assembly GCA_025447955.1 of Psilopsiagon aurifrons. Taxonomy (NCBI): domain Eukaryota; kingdom Metazoa; phylum Chordata; class Aves; order Psittaciformes; family Psittacidae; genus Psilopsiagon; species Psilopsiagon aurifrons. The sequence continues at coordinate 36,514 of JAOEHY010036993.1, forward strand.
CTTCCCCTCTCTGTTATGGCAGCTCTTACTAAAAAAAAATTGTGAAATGTTATGGTTCCCTCAACAGAGAATCACAGATGTTCTCAGACCACTTTTCCTGCAGTCATTGGCACAGGAGGTGATCAGCCTGCTGTCGGTGTGCCCGAAGTATGCTATATAGCTTGTACAGCTGGTAGATGTCACAAAGCTGGGCATTTCAACAACAACACAACAAATAAAAATCCCGTCCAAAATTCCTACAAGCACAACAAGCAGCTCTTTTGATATCTGTTTGCTAACCTGGAAACATGGCTTTGTCATCGTCCTATTCCATCATGGAGCATTACATGTGACTTTCAGACTTATGGCAATTCTTGGAAAAACCTTATAAAACAATTTTTTTATTATTTGATCCCTGGACAAATACTTTTTAAATTCTGAGATTAAAAACTTAAAGAAATAGCAAAATATTATTTGTTTCTTACTGCTCTAAACCTTAAGTACCTTTATTTACATTTGTAGCACCAAAGCAGATGCCAGTGCTGCTGAAGTTAATAGATGCTTGTGTACAGTTCGTCCAAGAGAAATGCTGAAGCAGTCATTTTTACTGAGTGACTGCTAGGTTTTGTCAATGAAATACAAATTAATAGATTTTATTCTCTAACGATGAGTAGTACAAGCTAAAAACTGAAAAGAGAACCAAGGGGAACATGTGTCATATATCTGCTGTCATTCCTGTCACGGATTATTTTCAGCTTTGCAGAGCTTTTTCATAGAGCATGCAGACTAGATTTCAGTCAGATAATCTCAATGCTTGGCTTTATGCTTCTAAAGTATTTCATTCTGACCTTTCCTGCAGAGATCATTTTCTGTATTAAGACCAAATACTGTTAAGATTAGCATTGATGTATTGGACGGGCATTTTTATCTATGAGTTACAGTTAGAAGGCTATGAGACACTAGGTGATGAATTTTTGTTTTGGTCTCTTACCCCTGTACTAATTTTAAGGTTAAAAAAACTAACTTCTAGTTTTCTCTATTATATATAATTATGCAAAATATATCCATTTATCTTGAAAATTTATACGAAATGAAAGCACAGATTTAGAAGTAGGCTAGATGAATAAAATTACTTGCTGCAAGTAGCCAAACTTTCTTCTAGACGTTTTTATGGTACTGATTTAATGAAAAGAAAATGATTACCTGAAATCACTTCTTGGGTTATAAGCTATGTAGCTTCAGAATTTTAAACTGAAGTTCGGTGTTGTGAAATATGTTTTAGCTTTTCCTTCTTCTGGAAAAATAGTTTGAGTCTGAAATCCTGCAGTAAAATATGCCTCTTGAGTCCAAATTAGTTGAGAATGTCATGATAAGAAAAACTCAAGAAATGAGCCAAATAGCTGTGGGATTAAATGTTAGTCTGCTGCTCGATTGTTCACCAAACCACAATTCTGTAGTATAACCAAACATAAATTAATGATCTTGTTGTTAGGAGGTAGTTTGTGCATTTTAGGGGCTTGAATTGTTGATGACCTGTTATAAACTATATTATGATTAACTCGTTTCACATTTAACAAGCTCCTTCCAGTGTATGTGTAAACATAATAAAAGGTTCAGATTGCTCACACTGTAGGGGCACTTTGCTTTCTTATCCCAGTCCTAAACAGCACAGCTACTGTGGGTTTTTGGAAGCAGTGTGGATTTCACCACCTCATTCGAAACTGGTTTTTATAGACAGCGTCAAAGTTTGATCCAGTCATTTTTACAAGCACTCCTTTGTCTGCACGCAAAGGACCATTCACTTAAATGAAGTGCTGGGATTTGCCCCCATCACTATAAATCAGAATGTGATCTGGCTGCACCCTTGCCAGAAATGATTACTTGTGTTAAACTGAGCCAGAAGGACTGGCTTAAATCTGGTCCACTGAGGGCCAGAAAAAGAATCGTGGTTATTGGTGGTGCTTTTCTTCATGCTGGCTTCTATTTGAACACGCTGGAAAGTAATAACCTTGAATAAGATAGATTCTGGATTGTCACTGATGCACTGGGTAAAACAATGCTTTACTAACGGCTTTTGTGTCTATTCCATCTCCCACACAGCTGGCTGAGGAGCTGCAGAGCAAGCCATCGAACAGTGACACCAGAGAACTGTTGAAACTCCTCTCAAAACCCAATCTCAAGGTGAGGACATGTTGCACCTGTGAAGTGCTGTCATCATGGGAGTGAGCATCTTCTTCTTTGGGCTGTGCAGAGGATTGTCTGCTATAACAAATATGTGTACTTTTAAGAAGGGACACAATGTTAATCGCAAATAACATTTAATGTTGCCCATAAATTATTATACTGTTAGTGATATTTATGAAAGAAATTCAGTGAAAAGCCATCACTTATTTACAATGGATGTTCCAAAAAGTAGATGCTTAATATTTGTCTTTTGCCACCTTTTTTTTTTTTGCATCTGCTTCATAAATTTATCATAAATGTGCTTTTACTAAAAGATTTTCAATCGTACCATTGATTTAATTGCACGTGCATAAGTAGAGCAACCTGATACTTTGGACAAAATTCCTGATGGATATTATTTTTTAAAAAAATATAATTTTGAGAACTTTCTTCAAAACTCTTGGGCTTCTCTGCAGTGCTTTCAGGGAACTTCATTACCTTCTATCTGACAGTAGACTATAGAACCGTTGAATTGCTGAGGTTTGGAAGGTTGTCTAACCAACTTGCTGCTCAAACCAGGGTCAACACTGACTGCAGAGCAGGTTGCTCAGGGCTTTTTCCCACTAGATCTTGAAAATGCCTGGGAACAGATATTCCACAAACACTCCCTGCAGCCTCTTTAGATTCTTAATTATCCTCCTAATGAAAATTATTTCCTAATATCCAGTCAGAGCCTCTCCTGTGTATCATTTTCAGTGCACACTGTCACATTTTTTTTTCACTCTAAAGAGGAGGAAGACCTGAGATGAATATCACAATGGTAATTATATGCGGCAGTCGGCAAGTTTAGAGGAAAACTGTAAAGAGGAAAGTAGCTCTTTTTTAAGACAGCTGCTTCCCTATATTCCCTGTAAATCATTGATCTCAAAACCTGAGACAGTATGGTATTTGCAGAGTGCTACAAGAAAGATCAATTATACCTACTTTTTAAAAATTTTTGCACAGTTGGTTATGCTGTAGTTTGCAAAGTGACAAGCTGTTTTTCTCTGAAGGCATAAGTAATGTCAGTGGTGTATTACAAGAGGAACTGTTGGTGCCTCAAATTGCAGAGATCCTAAGCTTCACTGTAGGTATTTCATGAGTGAATGTCCATGTGTATTTCATACTTCTGAAGCTTTAGTGGACTGAGTCTGAAGGCAGTTCATTTGCCCCAACTTCATCTTGCCCTCTCCTTGCTTTCTCTCTCTCTTTCATTCATCCCCTTGCTGCCTTGCTCCCGTTCCCTCCATCAGTGGCTTTCTCATTCAGTCACTCTCCCTGTCTGCTTCTTGAAAGCAGTTAAATGCAATGTGACAATCTTAGTGGGCTTTCAGGGGAAAAAAAGTGCCTTATGCTTAGCCTGGTTAATGTGATTGAACAACTGCAGCAATTTAGCAAATGTCTTTCTTGGTTGCTGAGCGAGATGGCTGGCTGCAGGCTACCAAGCCCTTTGCATGGCCAGTGTGCTTAATACTGCACAAAGCACATGTTTCCCTGCCCTGCATATCTTACAGGTGTTGTGTGCATTAGGGGAAAGAACTGGCAGCATGTGTTATATTTTTGCCTATCCAGTCATTACCTTCTTCACCTGCCTTCTCATGGCAAATGTGTGGGAGAGATACTGAATTATCATAGGTTCGTGCTCCCTCAGGTTGACCAGGTAAGTGTACTGCAGAGGCTGTTTAGTTGAGATTCTTCTACTGATTTCCCTGCTTTCTCTTGAGCAGAAAAGGAAGGAGGTTGCTGGGACTCAGTGTTTCCAGTTCCTCTGCAGAGAAGCCCTTGAGTCTGTTCAGCTGTATCTGAGCTTATTCTGGACATCGCATAAGATTTTCAAGCCTTTCATTATTATGTTGATGGCTGGAGAGGGTTTCTTTGTGTCTTTCCTTCTTGATTCCTTGGGCAAAATGATGTCTAGCACAAGTCTTTCTCACACATCTGAAATTATTTGGGTAACTGATCTGTCTTTTCCAATGACGTTGCGAAGGCTTTATCTAAAAACTTGTCTACTGGGTAATTTGGGCTTGACTTAAAATGGCTGTATGCTATTCTGTGGGGGAAACCTACCCCTCCTGATTAGCTTCTAACTGCAACATTAGCTGGAGCTGACAGGAGAACTTCCTTATAGCGCTGCTGTAACATTCATGGTGCGGTGAAGGATGATTAGGATTAGTTCACTGCACTACATCACTTTTTCCACAAGTGGGGTGGTGTAGAGGGACTGGTCTAGCAAGGTGATTGTAACTTGCAGGTTTGGTTAACGTGCCAAAAAAGGCTGGGAGAAGTTTCCAGCAACTGATTAAATTAATATTTCTGTATTTTTTCTTTTTGTTATAAAATTGTTTTTTTGAATATATATCTGTTTGCATCTGATGACTGAAGTTCTGACAGGTTTGTGTTGTTTGTGGTTTTCAGTCACAGAGAAGTGTTTTAAAGAAGAAAATAATTTCACTGAGGCAGTTACATTTATCAGACCCGAGATTTCCAAGTTTCCTAAAAGTAATTCTGAGGTTTTGTCAGGTGCGTTTTCTTTTGCCAAAAAAAAAAAACCCAAAACCAGAAAAACAAACAAGCAAAAAAAACCTCAAACGAACCAAAACAAAAAAAGGAACTGGGCATTTCTAGTCTTTTAAAAACTAGATGCAATATCTAGTTACACTGAGTGGTTTGGGTTTGTTGTTTGGTTTTTTTTCCCCCTGGTCTAAAATGTGGAATTCTTTCCCATAATTAAATGAGCTAATGATGGTTGTAGTTTATCTTTTCTGATTAAAACAGAGCTCTGGAAGTAGAACAGAGCACGTAGCTCTGGGAAATCAAGTGGATTTGTTTATCTGTGTGTGAGAATTGCATTTCCTTTTGGATTTAAAATATGATTGCGGAGTCCCATGGCTGCAGGCCAGCCACATCTATTGTTCTTAATTTTCAATGTTGAATAAAAACTTACGGTTTACATTATGTAAACCTGCTATACCTTGTTAAAGGTATCAACAAGTAAGACAGTATTTCTGTACCTTATAACCCAAGACCAGTTGAATGCACTATTTGATTTTTTACCAGACCTGAAATTAGCTCTTTAAAATGCACCTTGTTATCTCTCATTCAGAAAGCACAGTACAGTAGTGTATATCTTCAGCTCTTTTCTGTCATAACTGCATGTGTGCGATCAAATGTTTGCAATCACTTGAGGAAGATAAGTGTTAATAAATGCTTACACTTCCAGGGGATAAGTATGCAATTTTTAAAGCTCTGCTGTGGTGGTTGTTCAGAAATAGCATAAGAATTTAACGTGTCAAACTTAGAATGATGGTAAGTAACCAGAACTAGATGTACCAAAACTTATACTGCAGTGTTTGTGTTTCTTAAAGCTGTGAGGTATATGAGGATTTCATGGTTTGTATTACTAAGTTGCAATAAAATACATGCCTTAAAGATACAAAACATGAAAGATACATAAATTCATGGTGGGCCCGGGCCAGCCTGTGGGCAGTGCTATTTGACTCTAGTCTGAATAGTATTTGGACCTGTATTGAGGGCATGCTTGTGTGATTTGAAATGGTGTCAGAGCAGGCTTGGATCCATTTGCCAAGCTCTCTGTAAGCATATTTTAAATTTCTGAAAGTGAAATTTCCTACTTCTGCTGTCAGTGCTTCCTGAATATTGTAGCAGCAGCACTCACCAACAGGTTCTGCATTGCGGTGGGGCATGGCTGTCTGCCCCCCTCCAGCTTAGGTCTCACAAGGTGGACAACAGCTTGGTGCACCTGTACAGAATTTGCCGTACAAACCCTGCCTGCTGGACTGTCTTCTGACAGACTTTGAGATTTTTTGTTAATCCTTTCTATTTGTTCAACATAGGAGCTGGTGCTGTGAATTAATTGTGTATTAGATACTATGCGTAGTGCTACCACTATCTCCATTATGAGTGACAGACAGTGTGGAATGTCTGTTGTACCTTCACATGAGCAAGGAATAGAGGGAGGACTGTGGTGCTGCTTGGAAGGTTTTATTCTGTATAATTCAGACTAATTGGCTGGTTTTGAAGGTGGGGTAATTCCTGGCCTGTGTGAGAATAAGTGTTGCATCCACTCCTGAGTTTTTCCTCAGTTCCTGGAACGACTTTTTAAGAAATTTATAATTCTCTAAGGTGTAACCATGAATTAGATTATTTTTAACCATATTTCAAGTATAATTTGCTAATTTTATGAAGGAAGCATTTAGAAGATGTTTTGTGTTTTCAAGATTTGGGCTTTACATTCCAGTTATACATTCTTACAGGTTTACAATTACATTGTAATTACAATTTACAGATTTACGTTTACATATTAAGTTATATGACTTCATGTTTGAGTGAAAAACAATGAAGAACTTACATAATATAGTGTTTTTCATGTGTAAAAAAAGGAAGAAATGTTCCTTAGCTTCCTTGTGTAGTGAAAACATTAAAGTTACTTAATGTATGTTGCAAATGCACAACATATGAAGCTTGACATAACACTAAACTTGTCTTTTACAGCAGGCTTAATTGTTTTGAATTATTTTAATTTTCTATGACATGATGTGCAGAATGTACAGTAGGGCTATACATTAAGAAATTTTTGTTTTTCTGGTTTAAAGAGAAAATACCCGTGTGCGTGCTTTTGTAAACAAAATGAATAATAGCATAAAGAAATAAGTATTCTCAGCTATAATAGTTTATGATTTGGAGAAATTTAAGAAACTTATGTGAGAGCAAGCTGAATGTATGTGAAGAGGAGAGTTGTACCAAAATTTGGAACTAATAATAAAAATTTTAAAGATTCTGTTTATGATCAGGTAGGCACCACTGCAATTGGGAGAGATGTCTTTATAGAGCAGTTTGGCTTTTTTAATGAATCTGGAAGAACTGCCATTGTCTGAGAGCACTATACCTTTTTCTTTTTATTAGCTACATTCTCCAGAGACAAAATACTTTTTAATTGTTTTACAGTTGTATAAATTGGAGTACATAATTGGAAGATGAAGATTTATGATGTTAACATGAAATATATCTAAAAGGGAATTTAATTCTGGATTTATAATGCACATGTCAGTCAAATTAGCAAAATAGTCTTATGTGTCAGTAAGGATGCAAATGGGAAGAGGGGCACTAGAGTTCTCTCAGTCACAGGGTAGAAGAACCCCAGTGACAGGCACTAAGGAGATGTAGTAAATATGACAGATGATCAAACTAAGAATGAAAGACTTTAAAGCTTCTGAATTCTCTTCCACTTTAACTAAAAAACTTTCTTGAATGGTAGGTCTCAGTTCCTTTTCTAGCAAGCTGGTAGAAGCTGTATTATTTTTAGGACAGTGCCATAGCACAAGCTCATAATAGTTGTTTATTTTCAAAATTATTTGAAATCTGAAAAATTGAAACAATTATCTATAGGAATTAACATTTTGTTGATGTGCCTGTAAACAAAAAAGAATCTTTTAGTGCACTGAACACTATTATCCCAATTGTACTAACTTTGAGCCGGGCTTGGAATATATTATTCTAATCTAACTAGCTCTTCAATTTGTGTTTATAACACAGTTACATTCCTGATCATTATATATTGAAATGAACAATTTACCATTTGAATTTAAGCCATATTAGGGTAAATGTAGTGTGTTTTAAATTAATATAAAATATGGCCTTCGTGATCATTGCTGTAACAGACAAAAATAATTATTTTAAAAGCTTATGCCACTGTGCTAATACTGTTCTGAAGGATGTTTTTACTTCTTATGACCCAGAGGAAATTAAGCTTTTTTTAGCCTCCTAAGAATGCCATGGTAGTTCTGCCTGTTTCAGTGGGGTTTATCTTCTGGTTTTGTGTGCTGAAAGGTTTGCCAGCTGCAAGTCTGAAACATAAGCCAGGTTCTGAAACAAGGACACAAGACAAGACTGTGAATAACTTCAGTGCATCACGGTATGCAAGAATGTAAAGTATTTGGATCACTTTGGCCACTGTACCTGTAGCCTTAGAGGGAACAAGTGATGGATGTACTTGAAGTGTTTTTCTTGGTTTCTTTTTCATTGCCATAGAATGAATAGAATTTTGGAAGTAATTTGAAGATAACTTGCAGAGTGAAGGGAAAGCCACTCTCGGATGACTGGAAATGTTTTCAGATTAATTTATCCATGGACAACTTCAATGTGCTGTTCAGAGAAAATAAGGATTCTTTAAGTTGTTTTCAGTTTTTCTTGAAAATTGCTTTTAAATGGCAAAGATGCATACCCCAGAAAATTGTAAATAGGATTTATGCTTGCTATTTTATCTGCAAATTATTTCAGGTGTACCTGACTTTTAGTTTCACAAAGCATAAAAGCAATTTGCATTTGTAAAGATTTTCATCTAATAAGTACCTCCCTGGCTTTCCTTAGGAACAGGACCATGAATTAAACGAAACTAAACTGCATATAATGAAGCCAGGACATTTTGCTTTTCATAGGTTTCCTGTATTTGTTTAGGGTTTTTTTAAAAATAAATAATGCTTCTTTTTGCTTGAAGTATACCTTTTCCGTTGTTCTGTCCTGTTCTGTTTTTCTTGTATTTACTGGAATATAAATACTGAGGCTCACTAGGTTTGCACAGTGACCTAATAGACTGTTCTGATCAAAGTGCTACTTGTTCTGTTAAAAAAAGCCAACAAAACCAAACACACATCTTAAGCCTTTATCAGCAGAGCCTTGTAAAGCTGCATTTTACAGTCACTGGCAAAATTTGACACAATTTACTCTGCAGGAAACAGCAGGCATTTTTCTACAAGAACATTAACATACAAAGCTTTCAGAGAAAATACTGAGCTACAATAATCTAAAACAAAACCTGGATTTACTTTGAAAACTTCATGAAGCATTTCTTATAACATGTAATTAAAAAAAATCTTAGATCTTAATCTAAACTTTCCAAGATTTCCTTTGTAATTAGACTTGCTGAGGATTTTCCATCAGAGCTTTTTGCTGAAATATGCAGTTTCTGCAAAGTCAACATTTTCCAATGGAAATTGTTGGGATTTGCCTACAATTGTTCAGGTTTTGCATCTGGAGAACCCAAATACGAATTTCAGGTTGGTTGACATCTGAGCTACATTTGGGCTGTTACTGTATCCCAGGCACTTGGAGGACCTTTTGGCCCTGTCCCCTTAGAGACTTGTCTTCTCGCGTGCACCAATACTTTTGATTTTGCTCATGTCCCTGAGAGACTATTCTCCTCCTCTTTATGAAATATTCATGAGCACACATGGTAACACAAACTACAGTATCTGTTGAGGAAGCATAATTTACCATTATTTATAATCATTTACTTGTCAGTGAACTTTGAGGTTTGCTGGTAGGACTGATTACAGGAGTTGTGCTCCTAAATTAAGAGATTTTTATCATGCAAACTAGTTTATTAATATGGTGAGCTGGAGTACATTGTACTTCTTATGTCAACTGAAAAGCTACCTACCTAATCCTCATTTGCAAAATCAGATGTCATTACTTTCCAAATTTGCAAGAGCCTGCTTGATTTTTTGGATTGTGGACTGTGAAATATCAGCAGTGAGAAATATTTATTTTCTCCCTGTGTAATCCATGCAAATGACTGAAAAAATAATCAAGGACCACAGCACTGATGGTTTGATAACACTGGTTGATGGATAACCCATAGACATACTGAGAACACCAGCCATGAAGCTGGGGAAGACAAGACTGTGCTGGGGAGACTTGTGTTGGCAAGCGGATGAGATCCTTCTGCCCAGTGTTTCCTGCCTTTAAACTATTTGCCTTTAAACTATTTGCCACTTTGGGAAGCCATCCATCACATATTTTGGCAACCTTGTTAGAGGAAAAATAGATTTTACTCTCAACTCTTTTCAGCCTTAGACTTTGACTTCCTATTTCCATTTCTGCTTGCACCCATAATTCAAAGGATTTTTTTATAGAAAACTTTTTTTGGGTGGGGAGTGCTGGGAGAATATGTTACTGTCTTTATTTTTGGAATGTTCGTGTTGCTGGAATGGAGTAAGCAAAGCAAAAATGTAATGGCAAAATAGACCTTTTAAAACCAGCAAGAAAAACCTCAATTTTTCACATCTGACAAGCAGAGAAAATCAGAAAGCAGTTGTGGCTCACTCCTAAACGTGGTAGCAGCTGACATAGCATACATATAGCTATGCAATATATTGTAAACATAGATATATAAAGGAGATGAAAGGATACTGCATGAATATGTTTAAGCAACAACCATCATGTTACTCTGGAAATGCTCTCAGGTCTGATTCATGTGATAACTCAGCCAGTGTCCAATGGACAGCTTGTCTGTCAGTCTTCTTAGACGTATGGATATGAGAGTGCTCGCTGGGAGCAACATATAATAAACAAAGTGATAGATATAATAAACAAAAGTGGAGCCAGGCAGGTTGGCAGCAGAAAATAAAAATTGGAAAAGTAAATCAAAGGAATTCTTTGGTTACATATACAGACTTTCCCACATGAAGGAACCAGCTCTAACCCGTCTAAGAATGTTGAATTGCGTGCACGTAACTGTAGCATTTACAAACAGCGCATAAAAGTCGGCAACGTTACCGAAGCTGGTAATTTAGGAGGAGGAAAAAGTCACTATGGATAAAATCATATCCCATTCAAGTACTAATTCTATTCAGCTAGGAAAAATGGAGAAACTGCACAATTGGAGGCAAATTGTCCTTTTTTTTTTTTTTTTTAGTTGTCATCTTTTCATGCTGCTTTTTCTGTCAGTGTTGCTTTTCCTTTGCTGCCTCCCTTCTAGTTCACTGATGAATCCAGATTCTTTTAACCTCATTGATCAATAGATGTTTTTCTTTTTGCTGTAAGACTTTAGACAGCATGCTGTTGTCAAAGGCTGGGTCATTTCTAAGTGACACTTTTTCAGGGAGGGCAACTGCAATCTCGGCTTTTATTTTGCTTTAGTTTGTATTTTCACATGATTCCTTTGTGAGGGAGCGTGTCTTCATGTGTTTTTCAACCAAGAAAAGATGTATTCTACTGCTGTAGACACTTAATATTGTCAGGATGCTGCCACTTCTTCAAAATGAGTTGATCAAGGATTCCAAGATATTGGAAGAGTGTTCCTGCCTCTGCATTTTCCACTCTGAAAACCATGTATTTGTGCTCTTGGAAGTTACTTGAATAGGACTTAAAGCTTCAAGAACACTTTAGCTATGTGAATCCTGTTGCGAATATAAAACAGATTTTGTTCAGATTCATCACCATTGATTTAAAATCAGAGCTTATTCTGCTATTATCCACAACTGAGGAAAAACATAGGCCTGTCATCTGGAAGAATATTAACACCTTTACCAGATGACACAGGCGGGCTGCATGTTTCTGTGAACCCTGAGAATAGCTCGACTTGAGAAGCATCTCTAGGGGCTGCGAACAATGAGCCAGAGGAAGGGGGAGTCTGAAGATGCAGAAAGTTCAGTTCTCTATTGGCTGTTACTGTCTGGCTACCAGCTGCAGGTAAACCCATCAGTTCAGTCTGGTGAATCTGAAATCAAGTAACTGCGTTTTCAGGCAAGGTAATTACGCTTTTGTGAAAGGACATTCATACAGTCATGAATAAAGTCCGCTATTGTAAAGAGGAAAAAGTAATATATACTGAATATTAATCCAACTGAGATGTTGCTATGCTGAGAGCATTTAATATATGGTAGATATTAAGAACACAAAACCACACATGTACAGTATGTTTTAAATATTTAGAATCACTTTTGTAATCCCAAGAGCATCAAAGTCAAGTTGGAAGAGGATGGGATTTAGTTGCCAGTTTGACAAGCTTGTGCTAGAGGGTAACTCTGGTTTAAGTGCAGATGGGACATTTTGAAGCATGGAATGTCTTTTTCTCTTTTGTGCATATGTAACTGCTGTCTTGTCACACAATATATCACTTCCAGGGATTTTGTAGAGAATATATAGGAAAAATATAATATTTGAAGGATGGAAAGAAGCAAATTAACCCTTGTTTTTTCCCCATAAAGTAAGACACCCATTGGTTTCCTGATTGCAATCAAAAAATTTAAAGGACCTTATTTTTTACCATCACTGTCAAAGGTGTTTTCCTTGTGTTAATTGAATATTGTAAATTATTTTCAGTAGTGCAAGTAAAAAGTGTTCATTTCTTTGAGAGTTAACTGGTTTCTTTAGCATTATGTACTGCATGGGTTTAACTTGGGAATTTTGTTCAGAACAGAAAACTTCAAATTTCTGTAGGAAAGTCATTAGATTATTGTGCCACCAGAAGGAATAATAATTGCTTTTCTGCCTTATAAGTGGTTACTGAAGTTTGTGCTCGCACACTCTTTCTACTGCCAAAAAGCCAGTTCAGTTCAGTGGTAGCTCAGCTACCTTTGTTTGCTTGAGCAGCACTACTGAGTTCTTCCTCCCTGTAGTTCTGTTGCTTGCTTCCGCTTCTAGATTATGCGTTACGCTTTAGCCAGGCAGGAGAATTTAGCTCATGTTGTTCTCTTCTGTTAGTTGAGATGCTTGTTCTTGCCTGCCTTCTTGTTCTTGTTAACCCTTATCTTGTATCAGAATTAGGATTGCACGTACTCCTTTTGCAAGGTGGTGTTGCTGGTAAGAGACTGCCATGCACTGCCCTTCTCTCATGTCTGGTTTACCACCTATTTGCTGGAGAGTGGAATTAGTGGGATGGCATTCATCAGTGCACCAATATAAAATCTAGCCTATGTACTTAAGATAGTAGGCTTAAAGACTAATTCTCTTGTAGAAGAAAGGTTGCTCCTTCTCCCACTCCTATCTAAATTGTTACCCTTCAGTGGGTTCAGTCTCCTCCCAGCTCTTTCAGCTTTCTTTCTTTGATAGCTGTTGCTGGATGACTTCACTGGTTTGACTTTAACTTTCTGTAAGTTACTGTAAATCAGCCCTTCCAGTCTTGAATAATTTTCTCTACCAACATTTTCATCTTATATTTTTGTATTTCTTTTGTAATCTTATCGCAAAGGAAAACATAATAGGGCTAGACCTCTCTGGAGGATGAGCTCTGCCAGGCAATTTCAGGGGCATGTTGCTGTGGTTGCTGATGAAGGTACTTTTCTCCTCCAGTGTAACTTCTCTGTGCCAGTCTCAGTGGAAGTTACTGTCACCATAGCCAAGCAAAGGAGTGGGAGAAAACGCTCCTGTCTCACCTGTCAGAGATCAAGCTGAACTGCCAGAGAAGGTGGCTGATGCTAATTATCCAAGTTGTAACTGGGGCAGCAAAGTCATGGACCATTTTCTTCCATTTGCTGACTCTGCTGCCAGGGCAGCAATCTACGCGATAGGCAAGATAACCAGCAGCTGGTTCCCTTAATTTTTTTTTCAAGTAACACAGGGAAAAAGTCTGCTTTTGTTTTGGTTTGGTTTTTTTTTGTCAATTCTATCGCTCTTCTTTATTTCACTTATTGTTTTCTAAAATGTTTTTCTAGACTAGTAAATATAAAATATTTTTGACAAGTAAAGCTTAAGTTGAGGTATACATATTTTTTTTTTTTTCAAATAATGGAATTAACAAACATAAGGAGTTGTGTTCATGAATTGGTGTCCACTTAATCTTACAGGTCTCAAAATATAAACAGAAGAAGAAATAATATAAATTTTGTCATTGTTTTAGAGGGGCAAAAATGTAGTCAGTGTAGGTAAATGATACGCATTTTTCAAAATATAGAACTGTTTTTATTAATAACATTCTCAATTTAAATAAGCATTTAAAGTTTTGGAACACTTTCAGAAAAAGAACTTTGAATGTTTCCACTGTCAGATTTTCTTTGTGTAAGTTGATAGTATAAAATTCCAATTTATAAACTGTGAAATGATCAGTGATAGCTTTAATATGAAAAATATAGCACTAGTTATTAGACATTTCAGAGGCCTAACGAAAGTCTTCATTTCCAGCTAGATCATGTCTAAAAATTTAGCTGAACATCAATATTTATATTTAGGTAGTGCAGGAGTTTGAATCATACCTTCTTTCAAGTTCTAAATATGGACCATGTTTACATTAGTGAATCATAAGCATAGAACTTAGAGCTGAAATGAAATCTTTTTCTCCAGAGGTGCTTAAATATACATGACCCAAGTCTTGGATCATACATGCATAGTTCTGAAGAGCTGTGTATTTGAAAACAAAAACAAAACAAAAAATCATTTGCACTTCTTGCAGTGCCTTGTGATAGATAAAACTTAGTATCATGGAAGTGAATAAGCTGATCGCTTATGTACAAAAAGAGAACATTACTAGCTTTACATTGCCTTGTGCATTTACTGCACAATTATGCTGAATACATCTTGTTTATTGTAGGATCCAAGTTTTATTTCTTGGCACTTGCAATTTGTTTGCTTTTAAAAAGTCCCAACCTCTTCTGTGAAAGTCTAGTCTGAGACATAGTTTTTTGGACTAAGCATGCATTATATTAACTGCACGGTACAAAGAAGCTGCTGAAGAAATGTCCTTTTACTCTGTGAATATGGATATTCATGTGTTCAAAACAGGGAAGTTTTCTCGAGGACAGGCTCCAATTGCTCCTATTTGAACACATCAAGTGAAATCAAAATGGCTTTATAAGGGTTTTTTTTGCAGATTGCTTATTGCCCAATATCTTTGCTGATAACTATTTCAAGAGGGACTACAGAGAGCAGAGTAGGTTGTTAAAAGAAGCAATGATGGAAGACAAGCAGGAAAGAAATCGTAGCATGTTCATTGTACAGCATAAACAAGTTTGTGATGACAGAAGATCTTCTGGAAGCTATGCTGAGAAAAGACAATTTCTGGCATACATACTCATCTAAAATATGCATCTTTGCAGTGAAATAAACTTGTACTACAGTTAGGGGAAAACATCTCATTTGAAAAATATAATACTTTGTGATTTAATATGTGTTTGGGGAGGAGGAGGGAAGAGGTTGATAAGTTGCAGTTGTGAGTGAAGAAAAGCGTCATAAATGAGGCATTGATTGACATTGGTTTATAATACTTAGGCTGCATCATTGTTTTGCTCATAGAATCCAGGAGCCTGATTTGGCAGTCAGAGCAGGGAAGTATCTTAGTAACACTGGTGGCATAATTAAGTGTAGCAGTGGACACAATCTGTTCTACAAGTTTCATTGTCCAGGGTAGGTTCTTTTGAACATGTTTTAAGTTGCTGCCTTTTACTCTGGAAGTGGTGCATTAGATTGTTTATCTGTTTTCTGTATCTGCCTGATTGTTTTTTAAACTGTAATATAGAATCTCATGAAATTGAACCAGTTCATGAAAGTGCCCTAGCTTTATGTGAAAAAACATAATTGCAGAAAACTAGTTTTAGAAGTCTTAATTGTAAGTAGCCTGAAGTAAAAGCAAACACTACTTTTGTTTTAGTGTATCTTTGATATTTTACATCCGTCTTAGAGGACTGCATGCGATTGCATGGCTTTTATGTATGTAATGCTTCATAATACACATTTCCAGGAGGAACCATAATTGCTAGCCTGAGGTTTTTAGCTCAGATGTAAAGTAAAACTAATCTTTGATGGGAGGGAGCTGGTGATTTCTAATGGTAGTAGTACAAATTCATAACTCTGTCTAGGGAAGAATACCAGAAATAATTAGTATGTTGAAATGATTTTATCAGATTGTTCGGTATGCAAGGAAATTACTAGAATAATACAAATTCTCTTGAAGCAGGCATCATCATCCCTTGTGTTTATTTTGTTGAAGACCTAAGTCCAAATTTAAACTTCAGAATTTCAGGATTACACTATGTTTTTTGCCTTCAGCTTTTGAAATGATAGATTGTGGGTTTGCCTGGAAATAATTTTCGGTGCTTGCAGTCTCCTCTATTTAGGAAAAAACTTGGAATAGCATAATGGAAGTGTCATGCTTTTTTAAAACATTTGCATTATCCTCGAACGTACGTTTTCTGGTCATTTGTATACTCAGTCAAACATTACCTGCCTTTTATTAAGTAGAAAGGAAACTGGCATCAGAGAAATGTAGCCATTTTATGGTCTTTATTGAGGAGTTTCTTCTTAATCACTATTGTAATTGTTACAATAGACTCGTTATTACAGTCATGGAGATAATATATTCTGTATCATCCGTGTCAACAATGTTGATGTGTTCTGCTTTATCCTAAACATCTCAACATTTTCCAAACTGCTTTATTTTTATTGTCAGGAAGGTTATCAATTTGTAAATTACTTCTGCTATTCAGACTACAAATTTTGTTATAACAACTCTTTGAGAACAAATGCCAGGCCAAAATATAAAATACTCCAGGATTTAGGAGCAACTACTTGGAAACAGAAGCATCTGAAAGCAGTAGATAGAATTATATGTATGACTGTTGCTGTTATTCGTGCTACAATGGATAGTTTACACTACAAAATAAAAACATTACTTAAACATTTTTTACCAGTTTAAAAGGTATTATAAATAATGAAGGCTTTTAAAAATAGTGAATTTCAAGTTCTGCATCTAGAAGAAGCTGTGAATTTTAGATTTAGCTAAGATTTATATTTTTTTTTTTAGAGCCTTAGGGGAATAATCTTTCTTAACTCCCTCTGAAGATTTTTATTACTTCATTAAGTTCATAAATGATTTTATTTTTAAGACTGAACCTTTTCTCAGTCTTTGTTAGACTTTTCTTTGAAAAATCTATTGTTTGAGCTTTGTATGAACTGGAGACGCAACAGAGGCAAGACATACGACACATGGTTGATAAGGACCTGCCAAGTCATTCCAGCATTATGTTCCTCAATCTCAATCATGAATTCCACAATAAATTACAAATTCTTAAAATAATTTGCAGCTTATATGAAAGTGGGGCTAGTATGAAACGGGTCCACTATCTAGGTTAGCTTCCAGAGCTCCTCTGTTTGGCAACAGCTTGATGTAGTGCCTCTCATGAACAGAAGTACTGGCGATGCTTATTTTGCTTATTTGTTTCATAAGATTTCTTACCATATCACAGAAACTTTTTATGTAGGGCATGAAGAATGATATTCTTACTTTAGGAGACTTAAGGTTTTTTTCCTGTTCATAATAATTGTAATTTCAAGCTAATGTGGAAAGCACTTGCTGGTTTTGTGTGTTTGAATACAGTGTTCTGTATCCACAATTTACTAGATGCATACATTGTGTATATGAAAACATACTTTATGGAGTTGTTTCATCCATTTGACGTGTGTTAAAATCGTATATAAGAATTCAATCTACATGTGTCATGCTAGTAGAGTCTATAAATAATATCCTCTGCTTTGTTTTTCATAAACTTTTCAGATGTCAAATAATATACTATTAATGTTTCTAGGCATTGCTGTCTGTACATGATATTGTTGCTCAGAAGAGCTACGATCCTGTCTTGCCCCCCATGCCTGATGACATTGACGAGGAAGAAGATTCAGTTAAAATAATCAGGCTGGTCAAAAACAGGGAACCACTGGTAAGTAATCCTGTCTTTTGTTTTGAAGTTTTGTGTTTGTGCACTGGGTGGGGAGTGTTCAGGTAATAAGCGGAAATAGGTGACTAACTTGAAATGTGGACAGACAGACATTCTATGCGTTGTTCATAACAGCCAATAATACCCTTGTGAATTGCATTCGCAGTCTTTATTAGTAAAGCACATGAAATGAATAATAAAGATTTGTTCATTCATGGTGTTTGAGCATTATATATGTGTGCCAGACTGAGCATTTTTATCACTAATGTATTCATCTTTTATCTTGAATTCAAATCATGAACTTGTTTTAAAATGAGAGAATGAATCCCCAAAGAAATCTCGACCTGTGTTGTGAACTGTGCCTCTTACCATTCATGTAAAAAAATGTGACCTTTCAGTACACCGAAAAGAAAGCATAAAAACATATTTTAAAACACTTGAATTGAAATCTGGGCAAATTTAAGATGTCTGTTGTTGTACTTTGGATTATGAATGCTAGAAAGTTAATATCTTCATGGGGATATCTGGAAAAATGAAAGGACTAAGCCTAGGTTGTGTTACAAGAATATTAAAATATTTTACTGATTTGGTTATTTTTATTTGCTGTAGAATGGAAGTCATCCTGCATAAAATTTAACTATATTCTTTTTCTCGTGCAAACCAGGAAGAGCTTTGGTTTATATTATACTTTGTATTTGTTTTAACAGATAGCAATCCTGCAAAAATACCTGCAAAGTTACTTTGAGAAAGCTGTGATATTGCACTTGAGATGATTGTGGGAGAGCGATGCCTCTGTTAGACATACAGGGTAGTTTGTCCCACAGTAGATAACTTACTATCACTTTTATTCTTGATGTATTTCTGGCATCAGTAAGCAAGAAATAAGTTTTGGTATTAACTGACTGTAGGTGCCCATGGGCATAATTAAAAGTTTGACAATATGGAAAGTTTTTACTTTGTTTTAACATATTAAACCTTTTTTTTTTTTTCCCCAAAAAAATATTTAAATCACAACTTTAAGCTTTCTTCCTTTTCATCAAAGAAATTCTTTGAGAAAGAAAGCAAACTTGCTTTAGGATACTCAGAAAGAATATTAATTCTGAAAGGTGTGAAAAAATTGGAACATGCAGTATGAAATGAGTTCTGAGAGGCTTATTTTTAGTGTTAATGAAAAGACCCTTGATTTTTCTTGTATTTGTCAGGAAAATGTTCATAAAAATCTTAATTTACATGGTTTCATGTTTCAGACATTATTTGCTACTAAGATTTTTTTGAGTTAAATATTGTAAATTACAAAATGTATAAATACAACTTTGGAAACAAAACTGAGGGAAAACTTATATGAGATACATAAAGTTTTTCAGATTTTAAGCCCTTTTAAACAGACAGTTAGGGTTGCCTAAGCCAAAGATTATCCTTGGATTGTTCCTCAAATTCCACTCTTACCCATTTACTGCTGTGGTATACTGAGCACTTGCAGATACCAGTGTGTCTGTTGTGGCTTAACTGCAGCTGGCATCTCTGCCCCACACAGCTGATCACTTACTCATTTTACCCAGTGGGATGGGGAGAAGGAGAGAAATCAGAAGGGTGAAAGTGAGAAAACTTGTGGGTTGAGATAAAGACAATTTAATAGGTAAAACAAAAGCTGCATGTGCAAGCAAAGGAATCCATTCACCACTTGCCATGGGCAGGCCATTTCCAGGAAGGCAAGGCTCTGTCACACATAATGTTTACTTAGGAAGACAAACACCATCACTCAAAACATCCCCCCCACTTCCTTCTTCCCTCAGCTTTGCATGCTGACCATGATAACACTGTGGTATGGGATATTTCTTGGGTCAGTTGGGTTCAGCTGTCTTGGCTGGGTCCCTCACAGTCTCCTGTGCACCCCCAGCCACTTGCTGGTGCAGTCGTGTGAGGGGCATAAAAGGCCTTGACCCTGTGTAACCGCTGCTCAGCAATAGCTAAATCATCCCTGTGTTATCAACGTGGTATTCAGTGCAAATCCAAAGCATAGCCCCATATCAGCCACCATGAAGAAAATTAACTCTATCCCAGCCAAACCCAGCACAATCTCTTAAAAGGTGCATCCACAGTTAGCACAGCTAAGGAGCTAACAGAGAGGGTTTTATTTAGAACTTTCTTTTACTAGACAGGATGGCAGCCATGGAAAACAAAAAATGTGAGAGAACTCAATTCTGTGGTTTTAAGACTGCTTAGTTTATTTACCAAGGCAAAACCAACCTTATATTGGAATCTGTAATAGGTCTATTCTAGGAAGAGGCAAAGGGCGGGAGCAAATTGCAGCCTACAGCTACTTGAGAGTGGGGAGCTCACAAGAATAGTAGAGTCAAACTCTTCTCAGCAGTGAAAGATGCTAAAACACAGGGCAATGGTCACAAGTTGCAGCCCTGGGAAGTTTAGACCAGAAATTAACAGAAGTATTTCATTAGTTTATAGTGTTCTCCTCCTCTTCCATAACCCACCCATAATCCGTTTTAACATTATTAATGTTAACATCAAATATTAATTTCTTTGCAGCAGCTTTATAGTGACTTATTATGACACCATCACCACTATACATAACAAACCTATTATTACTTTTTTTTGTCTTCCCTAGATTTTTTTTTGTCCCTTAGGTAGGGGTGAGAATAAACATGGACAGTAATCTAGGTAAGGTCTTACCAAAATATGGCATGGCAGAATAAATAAAGACAGGTTTATACTATGTATATTAAACCTACTGCATTTATGCTTCCTCAAGTTAGTTTACTAAAGGGAACACATGCCATGATATATGTTTACTAAACTATTTAATATTTCATTTTCTATTTATTTTCATGCCTTTTTAGTGGCTTTTCCTTCAGAGCTTGTTCTAAACTCTCACCTATTCTTAGTACAGATCAAAGAGTCTCTGCTTGTTTGGTTTATCTATTCAGTATTCTCCTGTCAAAAAGTCTGACTTCCACCTGCAGTGTTATATCAGGTTTCTTGCTACTGAGTTTGAGATTGAGGCACCTTACAATATTTCTACTGGGATAGAGATTGTCTGGATTCTTCACTTGAAGATACAGAGCTCTTCGAACTTTTCTTTCATCTCAAGTAGATTATCGTTCTCTATTTGTACACAAATAGTAGAGATTGTTTTTCTGCAAAGTCGTAAGCTTTACATCAGTTGCATGCCCAGGGCTTTCTTGAATTGGGTATCTCCTTTGGATGACTTTCAACAATAGTCTCTGTGAAGCAAATGAGGCACTCTCTTAACTTCTTTGGAATATATCTAGTGACCATTTTTATACAAAACTACACCACATTTACCCTCGTACTTGTTCGTGCTTTTCCTCAATTTAAGCTTGAATTCCCAGGAGTAATCATCTGAAAAGAGAGGAAACACACATGGTTTCTGTGAGGGCCTTCTGTTTGCCAGTTTTCATCAGTTCAGATAGTCAGTGCTGAACTCTCATCCAGTTTTTTGGAGGAGATGATTTAAGGTTTTTGCTAATCCTTTTACAGTTGTTTTGTTTGCTTGTTTGTTTTTGGTTTTCCTTAACGTTCTATTAGCAAATGCCATTCTAGCAGTGTCTTGCTCAAGTGAGGTGAAATAGTGTTTGGAAGTTTATCTGAATGAAGTAATTCAGAATATCTCTGAACCTTACGTAAAGACAAACACCTCTTTTCAAAGACTGTCCAAAATTCATCTGACTATAATTTGGCCTTTTATCAGCTTGGACAGTTTTTACTTTTGCATGCCTCTTCAGGGCTTTTTCAGCCTCTGCCTTGTCCCTGGGTAGCACTTCTGGCAGCCAAGATGTACAGCCACACTACCAGGAGTTCAGTTCTTGGCCTCTGACTACTTCCAGCTCCCAAATGATATTCCAGGTTTGTTACAGCTGGCATGCAGTTACTCTGATTAGGATGCTTCTTCATGTTAAGATGGTTGCTTTTTCATCACATAGATTCATTCTACATAAATCTAGTCATTTGGAATGTCATTTCAGTGCTATGTCTATAGTCAATAGAGAAATAGGCAGATCCAGAGAAGAAACCATGCCATCTATTTAAGAAGCCTACCCTAATGAAAGGATTACTCATTCTCTGGAGCTGCCCAAGTTGTTTTGTTTTCATTAACTATAGGAGAAGCCTAGATGCCTAGCTTGAGCTAGATACCTGATTTCCATAGCTGAATTTGGGAGAAATGAGTTGTGATGTTTTAAAAACATCATCTGCATGGTTGGTTTGTGCAAATTCTACAGTTCTTCCTTACCTCTCACTCTGAGTCCCCTTAGCTTGGTTTTACCAGTGAATGAACTATTTTATAGGTGGGATTAATTTGAGTGTAGGGATAGCTTTAGTATGTATAGTCTACATGTAAATGGCATCAACTTTTAAATAACTGTTCACTATAAATGAAGTAAGTATAGTTTCTTGCTTCAAGTCTACCGTAAGATGGTAAATGTATTTGCATTTTCAATAGAGCATGAAATAAGGCTTATTTAAGTACTTATTTCCATTCAACATGTGCACGTGCTTTTATTTAACAGAAAGGTATGCAAAAAAACATGTTACTGTTATTTCCAACTCTCTTTTTAGTAATTTATTTTACAGACCTGTCTTTCTTTAAATATAAAGGTTTATCTTGTTTAGATTCTGGAACCAGCAGATAAATGGGTGAAGTAATAAGGCTCATGGCTGTGAAACCCTGAGTGATGCTCACCAGTCAGTATTACTACATGAAAAACGGAAAAACTGAACACCACCTCTAATAAATAAAAAAAAGAAACAAAAAACCCAAACAACAAAAAAATCCCCAAATCAACGACCCAAACCTTATTGAAAGAGCTTTGCTGAGGGAGCTTGTATTATTTTTAGTGCTTTTGATTGGTATACCTTTAAACATTTTCTTGGTCTGATCACCATATGGCTCCCAAACTCCTTATTTTTCCCTTTAAAAGTATTTTAAACTGAGCTATGCTATTACATCTGTGTATGTCTCGTTTAGGGTAACTTACATTTTGGCTCTCAACACTGAAAATATTTTCCAGCTCTCAAAGTCCAGTCTAACCTTCTTCCATTTTTAAAGCTCTAAATGAGGAGCTGCAATGCACGTGTAACTGAAAGTACTGGAGCTGAACATCTCATAAGGAGAAATTCTTGCCAGATTATATATACCTCATAGTTTAAGCAGGGTTGGCAGCAGTACAAGAGAAGCTGCTTTTTCAGAAAATCAACTCCTCAGGTTTTCAAAAAAAATCCACTTGTGTTTGATGATTCCTTTTTAAGTGCTCTAAATTAGGAGGGAAGAGGAATTTAAGGAACCGTCTTTTTTCTTTATGTCCTATAGGTGCAACAAAAATACACAAATGCAAATACTGCTTTTCCTGGGCCTGCCCATTTACTTGCAGTTTGCCATAGAGGAGTTCTTGACAATGATATAACTTGGGTTAAAGAATTTCCCTGCGAATTCAAACCTGATCTTGTGCTTTGTTTGAAAATTCCAATTGACCTTTTGTCTTTATTGGGACATCCTTCAAATTGGCTAATCTGTGCTAGGAAAATTCATTTCGTGCCAGTAGTGATCATCACTAAGAGCATGAGGTGACTGTTCCACTTGGACAAGAGCTATATGGTTACTTCCAGATGCTGTCTGTGTCAATTCTGTGATCTTAAATTGCACACAAGTTTCTTTTTTCTAGGGTCTATCTAAAAACAAGGCATAGTGATGTGAAGCACCCATTTTCAGACATCATTGCTGGGCTGAGGTTAGCTGGGTGATCACAGTGGAAGGCTCAGTCATTGCTTGCTTTTTGCATTTGGTGGCATTTAATAACATTGACTTCCAGGTAGAAGGCATAAAGCCCTTCTGTTCACGGCTGTTTTCCCTTGATTAATTAGGAGAGCCTCTGTTTTATATGGACAATGTAGTGTAAATGTCCTGTATTTCTATTTAGCTCTAGCATCCTAATGCTGCTTTTTTAATTTTTGATGGATATATTCAGAAAAAAGACGCTTTGTACTTTCAACCTGATGTAACTTTGCAGTACTAATAATAAACTTTAAGTAAATAGCTGTTGCTGCAAGGTCAGAATTTAATACTGAGATATAGGCTAGAGGGGTTAATGCTTTGTTTAATATATTCCTAATGGTATGCAATTCTTTTTGCACAGAAGTCTAATCGCGAGTTTTTAAAGTGAGATTAGCTGTAGCTAAATCTTTATCTTTTTGAAACCCTCAACTCACTTAAAACTGTAATACAAGCAAATGCTTACTGTTAAAATTACTTTATAAATAATACATAAGAATAAGTCTAGCAAATTGCAGAATTACTTTGCTTATGGATAGAATTTCAAACTTATAAATTTATGATGTATAGTAAAATGCACCAACACCGCATATCAATTTTGCTGTGGAGTGCTTGCTACTGTTAAAGTTTCATCCAAAGACAATATTGTGTGGTAACTTTTAGATTTTTGCATTTATTTGCAAGAAATACAGCTTGCATATAACTCCTATAAATTAATCTCCCAGGTTTTGTCTTGTATTTTCTGTCTCAGAGGTAGGAGGAAAGTAACGAAGTTTATTTATAGTCAGTAAAATTGTTAACTAGTAAAATGTCACTCCTGTTATTCATTGATAGATATTTCAGCTTTTTTTGTTCATGAAACACTTAACAAATGAAGTTGTGATAACTATGATGCTCATGTTTCATCTAAACAAATACAGGAAGGTAGCTATAAAAGCAGTTTAATTATTTGCGGAACTTTGTAAAGTACTTATATATCTTACTTCAAGCACAACATTTTGCTGAGGGAAGGAAATTCTAACCAGTGATGGCAGAATGCACATAGCACTGTCTTGTACTCAGAGGTGAAGTACTACTGTTCATTCACTAATCACAAATATGGAAATGTTCAGAAAATTGACTTAGCTGCCCGAATCCTAAACATCTCTGTTGAATTGCAAAGTTGGAGCTATCACAGATAACTTAATGACATTTACATGGCAAAGTAATCTTGTGCAGGTAAAAAGCACTTGGCTGAGGGATGCTTTTTTTATGTTGTTATTTAAAAATACTGGATATAACCTTTTTGGAGGTGATTATACAGTAAGACTTATCAAGCTCAAGTCCCCTTCAGTAGGCTGTGGATTCTGTCTTCCAGAGCAGGGCCAGCATTTCCCCCCTCACTCCTTCCTGGCTGCCTGAGTAGGATTGGCATCACAGCATAGGGAGTGGATTCGTGATTCTGTGGCGTTTTCCTATGTCACTTGTTACTGCTGCTGCCTGCTGCTTCCCCATCACCTTGTGCCTCTTCTCAGCACACCCTCGTTTTTCTAGTTACAAAGGCATTTTCCTCATCCAGACAGCTGCTAGCTGGAAATTTAATGACATGATGTCATTTTACCTAAATGCTTTGCGCTGTGTTTGTGTAACGTACGAAAACAGTCATGACTAACTCAGGAAACATTCCCCTCCTCTGCATTTCTGTCCTGTGGCTATTCCAGGTGAGCCACAACATACAATGACATTTCTCACATTCATGTTTATTGGTAACACTGTAAAGCAAAATGATGATCACTGGGTACATAAGCAGTTCTAAGTATAAAATGTAACAATTACAAATGTATAAACTTTTTGTGCCCATAATATGTAACATGACCTTGTTTAACATAGGAACGACCATTTATCAATTTTCAGTGGTAGCTTAATACAGTTCTTGCACCATGTAAACCACACTGCAGTTAATGTTAAGTTGAAAAGTAAACTTTTTCTATTATTTGTCCTTTTTTAAAAAAGCTGTGTACATGCAGAATGCACGAGGCCAGGCTGGATGGGGCAACCTGGTCTAGTGGAAGATGTCACTGCCCATGTCAGGGGCTTTAAGGTCCCTTCCAGCCCAAACCATTCTGTGATTCCATAAGCTACTCCTGAATGGAAAAAAGGTCACATTATA
>JAOEHY010036994.1:0-14763 GCA_025447955.1 Psilopsiagon aurifrons
CCTCTGGACTTGTTCCAACAGTTCCATGTCCTTTTTGTGTTGAGGACACCAGAACTGCACACAGTACTCCAAGTAAGGTCTCACAGGAGCAGAGTAGAGGGGCAGGATCACCTCCTTTGACCTGCTGGTCATGCTCCTTATGATGCAGCTCAGGATACGGTTGGCTCTTCGGGCTGCGAGCGCACACTGAAGCCGTCTCTTGGTTGTTTTCTCATCGACCAACACCCCAAAGTCCTTTTCCTTGGACTGCTCTGAATCTCTTCTCTGACCAACCTGGAGCTGTGCCTGGGATTGCTCCGACCCAGGTGTGGGACCTCGTACTTGTCATGGTTAAACTTCATCAGGTTGGCATCAGCCCACCTCACAAGCATGTCAAGGTCCCTCTGGATAGCATTCGTTCCCTCCAGCATATCAACTGAACCACCCAGCTTGGTGTCGTCGGCAAACTTGCTGAGGGCGCACTCAATCCCACTGTCCGTGTCACCATCAAAGATGTTGAACAAGACTGGTCCCAACACCGATCCCTGAAGGACACCACTCGTTACTGGTCTCCAGCTGGACATTGAGCCATTGAGCACAACTCTTTGCATGTGGCCATTCAGCCAGTTCTTTATTCACCGAGTGGTCCACCTATCAAATTGATGTCTCTCCAACTTAGAAACAAGGATGTTGTGTGGGACAGTGTCAAACGCTTTGCACAAGTCCAGGTAGATGGCATCAACTGCTCTACCCCTGTCCATAGCCCCATCATAGAAGGCCACCAGATTGGTCAGGCAGGATTTCCCCTTAGTGAAGCCATGCCGGCTGTCACCAAGCACCTTGTTGTGCTTCATGTGCCTCAGCATGCCTTCCAGGAGAATCCACTCCAAGACTTTGCCAGGCACAGAGGTGAGGCTGACTGCTCTGTAGTTCCCCGGCTCATCCATTTTCCCCTTTTTGAAAATGGGGATTATATTTCCCTTTTTCCAGTTGTTGGGAACTTTACCTGACTGCCATGATTTTTCAAATATGGTGGACAGTGGCTCAGCAACTTCATTTGCAGCTCCTTCAGGACCCGCAGATGGATTTCATCAGGTCCCATGGACCTGTGCACATTCAGGTTCTTAAGATGGTCTTGAACCAGATCCTCTCCTACAGTGGGCCCAGGGTCTTCATTCTCACTGTCCCTGTGTCTGCCTTCCAAGACTTGGGTGGTGTGATCAGAGCATTTGCCAGTGAAGGCGGAGGCAAAGAAGTCATTAAGAACCTCAGCCTTGTCCAAATCCGGGGTGCCCAGTTCTCCTCATAGCTTCCAGGGGGGCCTACGTTGTCCCTAGTCTGTCTTTAATTCGTTATGTACCTACAGAATCCCTTCCTGTTGTCCTTAGCATCCCTAGCCAAGTTTAATTCCAAGTGGGCCTTAGCCTTCCTAACCTGGTCCCTAGCTTCCCAGACAACTTCCCTGTATTCTTCCCGGGCCGCCTGTCCTTGCTTCCACCTTTTATAAGCCTCTTTTTTCCTTTGAATTTTCCTCAGCCGCTCCTTATCCATCCAAGGAAGTCTTCTGGCCCTCCTGCTGCACTTCCTTCTAGTTGGAATATATCCCTTCTGAGCTTGTAGTAGGTGATCCTTGAATATCAACCAACAGTCTTGGGCCCCCCTGCCCTCTAGGGCTATATCCCATGGAACCTTACAGAGCAGGTTCCTGAAGAGGCCAAAGTCTGCTCCCTTGAAGTCCAGGGCAGTTGAGTTTGCTGCACGCTCTTCTCACTGTCCTGAGGATCTTGAACTCAACCATCTCATGATCGCTGCAATCAAGGCTACCCTGGAGTGTTACATTTCCAACCAGCCCTTCCCTGTTGATGAGAACAAGGTCAAGCATGGCACCTCTCCTTGTCACCTCCTCTATTACTTGCAGAAGTAAGTTGTCTTCCACACAATCAAGGAACTTCCTGGATTGCTTGTGCGGGGCCGTACCATCCCTCCAACAGATAACAGCATGGTTGCTGTCCCCCACGAGAACAAGGGCCTGCGAGTATGAGGCTGTTCCTATTTGTGTACAGAGTGCTTCATGCACAGATTCCTTTTGGTCAGGCAGTCTGTAACAAATCCTCACAATAGTGTCTCCCATCAGTGTTCTGCCTTTAACCCTGACCCAGAAACTCTTTATCAACTGCTCACCTGTACCCGGACAGCCTCTCATAAATAAGAAGGTTTACATTAGAGATAACTGTTTCCACTGTCAGTGTCTTCCTAAGTAGAGTAATCAACAAGCTCCCAAATTTTTAGTTCATGCAGTTCAGGAGGACATCTGTTTTAGTCCTGGATTGTGTATTGAAAGTAGCAAATGGAAGTTTTTGATGTGAGCAGTCTACAGTAAGAACTAGTAAAATGGCGCCTGTTCTGTGTGTCATGGCCAGAATTAATTATAATTGTTGATAGAAATCGCACCTGTATCACAAACTCACTAGATGGTTTCTTTGAACTGATCCAGTTCAGCAGTATTTGTTGAAGTGTCTGTATGTAGAGGTTGCTTGCTGAATGGTTGGCCTTATGCATTTTAAAGGAGCTGATGACCTCAGTGTAGCTTGAAAAGGCAGGGTTTGCTCTGTAGGTTACTGTGCCATCATCCTTCTCCTTGCTTCACAGTCTCAAAAGAGGGACCAGCATCTGATTGTGGACAGACAGTTGCTTAGCACTCCCGTTTATTATGGCGATCCCAACAACATATTGCCAGAATAGTCTTGAGACAATTCATAGAATCGTAGAATAGTTAGGGTTGGAAAGGACGTTAAGATCATCTAGTTCCAGCCCCCCTGACATGGGCAGGGACACCTCCCACTAAACCACGCCACCCAAGGCTATGTCCAACCTGGCCTTGAACACCACCAGCAGTGGAGCATTCCCAGCTTCCCTGGGCAACCCATTCCAGTGCCTCACCACCCTTACAGTAAAGAATTTCTTCCTCATATCCAATCTAAACTTCCCCTGTTTAAGTTTGAACCTGTTACCCCTTGTCCTATCACTGCAGTCCCTAATGAGGAGTCCCTCCCCAGCTTTCGCTGCATGTTGTTTAATCTCCTCTAAAATATTTTGATTTCATGGTTATCCAACCCAAAAGTACTTTCAGAAATAAAATTACTTTATAAGCATCCTTAAGGTCTTGTTTTGCTCAGGCACAGCCAGTGCATACTAACAGGTGAATCAAGCTCGTTAAATACATATTAATGCCTCTACATTGATGTGAAAACTACTTTGTTTAAGCTTCAAACCAAGACCTGTTGTTTCTTTGTCATAGGAAGCCTAAATGAGGATGGGTCACAGAAACTTTTCGATAAGGAGTATGTACTGATGTTTGGTGTATTTGATGAAGACAAGAGTTGGCAAAAATCAGCATCACTCAAGTACACAATTAATGGCTATACTGATGGAACATTACCAGGTACTATTCAGGCTAATGTGAAAGAAAACGTAACAATAATGAAGACTGAGTGTTACCTTTGCTTTTTGTGCAAGGCAACAGGAATGTGGCGGCATGGATTACAGCCTTTTTTAGAACATGTCTGTAAGCATCTTAACCCTAGAAGAGAAACTGTGCTGCTGGAAGGAAGTCATTGCTGACAGGAGCAACAAGATTACTTATAAGAAGTGTTCTGCACAAAGAACAGGATTACTGACTTTAAAAACATTGAATACCTCACATTTTTACTCAGCTGATGGGGAAAGAGTGATGTGTTTAAGTGAGCTGCTGGTTTTACAGCACTTAGAACATACTAAGCAAAGAACTTCCTGAAAGTGGAAAGTCAGTTACCTTGTGGGATTACTAGGAAGGTTGTAATGGGACTATTCTGTCACTAGTGTTTTACCCTACTTCTCCTACGCAGCTACCTTCATATCTCTGTCCAGTCCATTGAGTTTTAAGTCCCTTTCCTCTCCCCTCCCCCTCTTTTTTCTAAATAAGGACAAATCAGCTTTCCAAAATAAGCTGGTGTTTTTCCTTCTTTCCCACCTCACTGTAACTCAAGTTTTCATTTGCATGTAAGATTCAATCACCTATCTTCCACTGACATAGAGGATTTTGGTATCTGTTCCATTGGCAAGCTTCTGAAACTTTCTCTTGTTACAAACACTGTTCACAGGAGTCAGATATTTATTTTTTGTTTAATGTTTTGAGCAAAGCCTCACTATAGACCTAGTGTGCATAGGAAACTTGCATGATTTGTCTGTGTTCTGAACCCTACTCTGGTGTCTCTTTCAGATTTAGAAGCTTGTGCATATGACAACATTAGCTTGCATTTGATAGGAATGAGTACCAAGCCAGAAATTTTCTCCATTCATATCAATGGCCAGTCCATGGAGCAAAGACAACGACGAGTTTCTACTGTTAACCTACTGGGAGGAGCGTCAACCACAGTAAACATGACAGCTACTGAGGAAGGAAGGTGGCTCATATCTTCTCTTGTCCAGAAGCACCTGCAAGGCAAGGGAAAGTCTATTTATTAGGCAACCGTGGAGTTGTCTTTCTCTTCTTTGTGTCCCAAATGTCTTCTACTGTTTTTCAGTGGTACAGTTACTCCATTTCAGATGGTTGTTGTTTCACTCAGAAACCACTGGAGACCAGGGCATTCTGTTGGAATGAAAAGTGCATAATGAACTAAAAGGCACTTTTATCTGCTGCTTTACTGCTGTGTGCAGATCACAGATCAACAGTGAATCAGTACTCCAGTGTCTAAGTCTCTCTGATCTGTTCAGATAAGCACCATTATAAAATGAGTAAGGAACCACCTGTTCCTGGGGAACAGCTGAGGGCCACTCAATGGGATGAAAACGTTTGCTATTCATCATTTGAAAGTGGGTATCTCAGCAGTGACCAGAATTCTGTTTTAAAGCATGACAGAAATGTCTCTTACAAGAGCTGGAAGGCATGTCTTGGGAGGGAAATAGAAAACCCAAACAGGTTAGGGGGGAATAGCTTTCTATCTGTTGAGCTGATATTTTTAAAGAGGGCTAGTTGAGATAGCTTCTCTGTTCCATTTGATTCTTATGGGATCCTTGGAAGCCTTACAGCTTATGCATAGTCTAAATGGATCCAGCCCTTTCAAGCCTGAAAAGGTGGCAGTCAGGTGAGCAAACACATGCTGATAGCCTTACTTAGCTAAAGAAAAGAGAAATGGGTTGAAGTGCTAAGGGTTCATAAAATGGAAAATCACTGTGGTACTGTTTCTTCCCAATTAGCTGGAATGCATGGTTACCTCACTATAAGAGACTGTGGGGACAAAGAGGTGAAGAAGAGTCGTCTCTCTTATAAAGAACGTCGTATGGTCAACAGCTGGGAATATTTCATTGCTGCAGAAGAAGTTACTTGGGATTATGCCCCAAATATTCCAGACAGCCTTGACAGGTAAAATAGTACTTTTCCAACATAACATAGAATGTTAACACGAAATCACAGAATAATTCAGGTTGGACAGGGCCTCTGGGTACCCAACAGCAAAGCGGCCCAGAACTTATATTCAGTCAAGTTTTCATTGTCTCCAATGGTAGGGACTCCTCAATTTCTCTGGGCACCTTTGCAACCTCAGAGTGAGAAAGTTTTTGCTTTTACCTGATCATACTTTCTAATGTTGTACATTGTGTTCATTGTGTCTTATCTCTTCACTATGCAACTCTGAGAAGAATCTGGTTCTATTTTCTCTATAATCCCCTATTTGATAGTTGAAGATAAAAAGAAGATACTCCATTAGCTGTGTATTTGTACAACTGAATAAGCTGAGATTTTGCTTCTATGTCATCTGTTGTTGCTTCTCAATCACTTGGGTGGCCTTCCACCAGGCTCTCACCACACTGTCAATGGCTTTCTTTGCTGAAGAGCCCAAAAGTGGACACCTTCTTTTGCCTCTAATGGGGAGCCCAAAAGAAGAAAACTTATGTAATGCCTTAAGTAGCATACAAGCCTGTTTCCTAAATTACTTTTAAATGTGAATTCTGCCAAAAGAAACAATCCTTAAGAGAAAGGCAAAGAGAGAGAGGGAATATCTGTGGAGAATTAAAGTTTTTTAAAGTTCAATACAATAAATTGTTTAGTGAACAGATGAGAGAGAGGTGTCTATAAATGACCTCTGCATGACACCTGTGTAAATGTAGTAAAAGTCATAATAAATAAGCATATTGGGCTATTTTGTTTAATTTAAGGAGTTCTGTAACATACGTGAGGTCATAGAATCATAGAATTGTTAGGGTTGGAAACACAATGCTGCAAGTGCACTGTAAGGTTAAATTTGCAATTTCAGTTCCCCACTGCTAGAGCACAAGCTGATGTTCATAAGAATTTTTAAGGATTTAAACAGAAGAAGACAAATTTCTTACTCTGTCTGGAGTTACAGTTTCATGTATCTCCATAGAATATAGAGTTCACATAACACTTTAAGTATTCCTTCTTCTTTGGCATGATCTTTGTCTCTTCTTACTTGCTCTTGGACTGCATAGAGCAAGCTTTTGTATCTTTCCCTGCTAATTACATGGCATTACTTAACCACTTCAGTGCTTCTTTGTTCAAAGTTAGAGTTTATCCCTGTTCAGTAACTTTTTTTGAAATGCAAGTGACCAGAACAACTGTGTTACTCTGTGTTACTTCCTGGTAAATATCCTAGTTTTGCTATCAGCATTAATAATTCTAATATGTTTAAACCTGAGTGTAGCACTGTTTATTGTATGGTGCTTGACTGGAATTAAGATTAGCTGTTCCTGTCTCTCCTAAAGTCTTTACTCCTGTAAGCAAAGTGTTTTTTCTATGCTCAACTTATGCCATTTTTAAAGGAGAACAGTGATTTCTGCTATCTAATCTTGAAAATGTAGCTGCTGCTGCAGTTTGGTTCTTTCTTGCATGTGTGCTCGATTAAATGAAATGTAAACTCTGATATTAATTGATCCTATGTGATACTAGAACAGAAATAATGTTCTAAGCTCCTTCTTACCTAGTTTAGGTTAGAATTTGAGGTAAAGAGCATTAGGTTAGTTAGGGTTTGGATTTTTTGTCAAGCAATGAGGTTTCTACCAGTTGCTTGAGTACTAATTCTGTATTCCAGTAGATGTCACTACTCAAGTTTTATTGATCTTTATTGGTCTTTTTCTTTATTTTTAAGACACTATAAAGCACAGCACTTGGACAACTTCTCAAATCTCATAGGTAAAAAGTATAAAAAGGCTATTTTTAGGCAATATACTGATGCCAGCTTCACTAAACGTCTGGAAAATCCTCGCCCCAAGGAAACTGGAATCTTAGGCCCTGTTATCAGAGCTCAACTCCATGACAGTGTCAAAGTAAGTAACAAATTCAGAGTTTGTTTATACTATAGCATAATTTTCTGTTGGGTAGAGATAGAAAAGAACTACTTTGATTTGTTTAGGGTTTTTTTTTTGTCAAAAAAATATAGCTGATGTTACAAATATTGGCCCTGTTAAAAGGTATGATCACAGGTGATGGTGTTTAGCTTAAATTTTTCAGCATTCCCTCTATAGTTTCCCTTAACAGTACTTTATTTTACAAAATAAGCACACTTCATTAACACTTTGTAAAATATATTTATATGTTGGCACTGATCCAAAATTGAAAAAATTTGAACATGAGCTCAACCTTCGTGGGCCTCTCATTCCTTACGTTGTTATATTTTTCTGCCTGTTTTAGACAGTGGTACTCAGTTTTCATCCTTAAACGTTCTTTCGTGGAGTTATGAAATGAAACACCCTCTATCACATCCACTTGTCTGTCTGTTGTCACTTAATGGTGTGTTGCAAAGTTTCATGACCTTTGTTGCTACCACGACTCTGAATTTGAGTTTAGCATGTTTCTTCTTCTTTTTTTTTTTCCTTTTCTTTTTTTCTTCTGGTTTCTTCAGGAATAGGCAGGACATTTTGCCTTTTCCTCTCATATCCCTTTGGGTCTTGGAATCTGGGAAAAGATTTGCTTTTAAATCTGTTTAAATTTGTTTTCTCCCATATTGAAAGTTCTTAAGGACTTTAATCAGTAACTTCATATTTCCTGAGGTAATGTGTGCCTCGTAGTTGGAGAAATGAGTGTTCTTTTTAGATTTTCCAGAAACCAGGTGTAAGAAGCTGAACTTTACTCAATGGGCTCTAGAAAACCCAGCATCAGGGTATCAACAACATTTAGACTGTGGATTTTATATTATCAGACAATATTGAAGACATCCCTTTGCCTTTCCAGCACTTGCTGGGCTGAAACCAGGCAAATTCTGCTGTAGTTGAAACTTTTGTCATGTATTCTGACAAGGATTTGCTGAATAATAAATTCATTTTTGCCTGTCAATATAGGTTGTGTTCAAAAATAAGGCCAGTCGACCCTACAGCATTTACTTCCATGGTGTGACACTTTCAAAGAATGCAGAAGGAGCTAATTATCCTCTGGATCCTACAAGTAAGAAATTTGTGAATTACATTTTGCATACCATTAATTGTTGTGGAGGGTTTCATTGTTTTGAAGATGCTGTGGCTAAGCATGTGTGTAACTGCGAGACCTCAATTCTAAACCTCTGCTGACCTGTTGTGTTGCCTTATAGAGAAAGCAAGGAATTATCTGCAAAGTATAGACAAATACCTTTTTTTGGTGTCCTAGTTTTCTGTTCTTGTTCGTGATTTTGGAGGGAGAGACAAAAATTCATGCCGAACAGGAGTTACCTCAGGGGTATCTTAAAATGGTGTAACATCACCAATTTCATTGAAAGGTTCAGCCTGATGTTATATAAAGATCTGGGTCTAATTTTGTATCATTGCTGCTCTCCCTCTTTATTTTTCCTTAGGCAATGACACCCAGAGTAGAGGAATTGAACCAGGGAATACATACACTTACGAATGGAAAATTGCTAAAACAGACCAACCCACTGCACAGGATGCACAATGTATTACAAGGCTGTATCATAGTGCTGTAGATATTGAGAGAGATATAGCCTCTGGACTGATTGGCCCACTTCTGATTTGTAAAAGTGAAGCACTGAATCAGAAGGGTGTGCAGGTAACATGTTTGTCAACCTCTTATTAGATAGATTTTACTCTAGTAATAATATTTCATCTTCAGTGAATTTGGGTTTGCTCCCCTTAGAGAACTGCCATGTAGAGAGCAATTACACCAATGGGCTCCTCAAGAAATTACTTGAAGAAACAGTCCTCTAACTGTCCACAGCAGTAGAGAAATTATATTCTGATTTTCTTAGCAAGAGCAGCATTTCAACAAAAGGTCAGTCTGACTTGAAAGTCTGTTTCTAGACTAGATTATAAACTTTTCTGCTGCTATTATATCTTCTCACTGTAAAGATATTCAGATATGAGCTGATGTCTTTCTGTGACAGATATAACTCAGACTGACAATCTCAGTCATCACTGAACCCAGAGCAGCCCAAATAGCATGGGAGAGTTCTTGGAGAGTGGTTTTCTTTGCTGTCCATTGAAATTTTGCGTGGCAAAACATTGTGACCTTGAAGTCTTGACTCTACAGTTAGTCTTTGGATCACGCTTACCACAACTGTAGTGAAGCTTATATTGCTTACATAGTAAGTAAGAAAGATAGTAGGATTGAGTCCATATATGTCTCTGCTCATAAAATGCATCAACTGATGTCTCAATTTTTTTTTCAGAAAAAGGCAGATGGGGAGCAGCAGGCAATGTTTGCTGTGTTCAATGAAAATAAGAGCTGGTACATAGAGGATAACATCAAGGACTACTGCAGCAACCCTGACAGCGTTAAAAGGGATGATCCCAAGTTCTATAACTCAAACATAATGCACAGTGAGTGGCATGTCAAGCTGAATATTGCGAAAGTTCTTGTGAACATGAGCATTTAGTGATTGCTTATTTTCAGATGTAGTACAATCAGGGATTTCTCCAAAGTCATTGAACTTCTAACCATGCCAGGTGGCACTGTACAGAAATATGCAATATTTTAGGGACCAGGCTGGCTCTGAACCCTGAAACAAAGGCAAGGGTTATTTAACTTTCGGGTAGTACCATACTGCCTTAGAGATACTGTTTCCAGAGCTGGAATGAACCATCAAGGCTGCTGTGGTTTCAGGCCTGTGTCAGTCTCTTTCCAGATGCAAATGTGAGTCCAGTTCAGTGGACTAACATGAAAGAACAGGAGTTTTTAGAAGTCTTACTCTGAAAATATTGAGATCACTTTTATTTCACTTTCCTTTTAGCAATAAATGGCTATGTGTCTGACAGCAGTGAAATCCTTGGATTTTGCCAAGATAGTGTGGTTCAGTGGCACTTTTCCAGTGTTGGCACTCATGATGAGCTTGTGTCTGTTCGCCTTTCCGGGCACTCTTTTTTGTATCAAGGGAAATATGAAGATGTGTTGAACCTTTTCCCAATGAGTGGAGAATCAGTCACAGTGGAAATGGACAATGTTGGTAAGTGGTAAACTATAGTGTTTGATGCCTCTTCTAAGACATTTTTTTAATCCTCTATCTATAAGGACTTACCTAAATAGGAATGAAAGCTTTTCAGGTAAACACAGTGCTGTAAAATGTTGAGCAATTGGTGTGTATGGAGTTTTGTTGGCTACGCAGACTTAGCACATAGCATGATTGTATTCTATATTGAGGTGGTTTTTGTCGAGGCTTTTTTCACCTCACGACTAGTATTGGGGCTAGCAATGATCTTTTTAAGGCAATTCTAAGATTGTTCGTGGAAACAATCCAGTACCAACTCAGCTGTGTGATTCCCATACTTTTCACATACTTATCCATTCCGAATTAGATGAAATAGGCCAAGACTGCCAAATTATGCTAGTAGTGATTGGACAAATAGGGTACACTTCACCTTGTGGTCATTCAGCAGCAGCGAAGTCTGCCTGACTGAATCAGATCACTGGTCTATTGATATACATCTCAGTGTCTAACTAGGATTAATACTGTATCTTGAAAAGGTGACTATAGAACCCATGTATTCCACACTTAAGGAATTACCTGCAAAAGGACAGAGATTCGTTCTCATTGAAGGCTGTGAGTTAAATTCCACAGAGTTGAGGTATCCTTATCCTACTTAAAATATCCTTTTTTTTTTTCTTTTGTCTACTTAAATAATGATTTCTTTATGTCCTCAGAGCATGGTTTTGGTGATCACAGTGCATCAAGACCTTGTAAGTTATAAATGTATGTTAAGTGGTTTTTATTGTTCAAGACTAAGGAGTCAGAAACGCTCCATCTGACTTAAGGAAACTTATGAGGTCTACCTTTGCTTGATTTTTGATATGCAATCTTTTCTTTCCATTTAGGGCATGTCTTCTTTTGTAAATTTGCTGTTAGAAGCTATGGAGTTCACTTCAAACCCTGATAAATACTGAAAAATAATATGTGACCTTTTTAATAAAAAAGGCTGTTTTTCTCAAGCCCTGTTAATTCTGTCTATTCAGTCATTTCTGCTAGCTCTAAAAGCAAGCTGTAATGAGCAAAGGATGTGATGCTGTTTAGGGAAATAGATTGTACTTTGTTCTCTGCAGACCCTAGTTTCAATAAAGAACTTATCTTTTGACTAGGTTTTGAAGGAATTATTAAAACCTTTAAGTTAAACTAAGGTGCCTGGGATTGGCATCTTAATGTTTTGTGTCCAGATTGGAAATTCAAATTATTTTTTTTAAGATCATTCTTTATGCATTTTAAAGCTTTTAAAATACTATGTTTGTCAACAGTGCCTCAGAACATATTTGTTCTGTTCAGAATGCTCTATGTGGCAATGTATTCAACACTAAGGGCAGGGTAAAATTAAAATTTTCACTCAAAAGATCCCAATCTTAGATCTAGATATAAACATAGGATCCTTCGTGTTGTTTCTCTCCTTCTTTTTCACATGCATCTCTTTAATGGGTTACGTTTGAACTCAAGTCCTAGGTACAGCTTTATCTGTGAAGATCTCCATCTCTTAGATGTATGTATTTATATGTACAATTATTTATTTACATTCCTTAATTCCTTTTCATAGCAGTTAGAGCTAATGAAAATCCCAGATGAAGATTAGGACTCTGCTATAGCAGGCACCATAGAAACAAACCCAGCAACTTGCCGCATACATGATAGGCAATATCCTCTCATAACTACTTGCATATTAGAAAACTACTTCTATTTCAATTGCAGGTACTTGGCTTTTAGCATCCTGGGGGAGCCCAGAGATGAATAATGGCATGAGGCTGAGATTCAGAGATGTCAGATGTGACAATGAGGAAGATGACACGTATGATGTTGTGGATTTCACTTACACCAAGACTGATAAAAAGGCTGTTTCCACCTCAGTTGAAGATGATGTGCAAGAAGAAGAAATTGATAAGGATGATTCTGATTATCAGGATTACCTGGCTTCCTTTTACTCTATCCGAAGCTTAAGGAAGGCAACAGCCAATGAAGAAAACCAGAACCTTACAGCACTGGCCTGGGAGCAGTATGAAGGCACGGGTGCCATGAGTTCTGAGGTGGCAACTAGCGCAGGTCTGACAGCTATATATAGTAGTGAATCCACAAGCGCCTCTAAGTTCTCAGAAACTCATATCACTCCTCTTCCCCTAATTGAGGCTGACCCATTCCAGTCAAATCGCACATCAGTAAAAGCAGAAGAGGATTTATTTTTGGCTGGCACAAGTGATGGGAAGGCTGACTTGGTATTTGAGAATAGAAGTCAAAGCAATTATGAAATAGATCACAGTAATACCATGCCTGCAGATGACCACTTGCTGAGCAATGGGAAAGGCCAAATGAATGCTGCAGAAAAGTTTCCAAGTGATGGGAATCACAGTAAATTTTTTTCAGAAAAGCATCAAGAAGACAGTGCAGGAACAGAAAATTATAACATTAACAGTAAAAGGAAAAGGCGAAACTCGCTG
This sequence comes from Psilopsiagon aurifrons, assembly GCA_025447955.1. Taxonomy (NCBI): domain Eukaryota; kingdom Metazoa; phylum Chordata; class Aves; order Psittaciformes; family Psittacidae; genus Psilopsiagon; species Psilopsiagon aurifrons. Next base: position 12,863 of record JAOEHY010036994.1, read on the forward strand.
GCCATCAAATTTTACTCTGTCCTGAAGATGAATGCCCTTCTAAACCATGTACGAAATAAAAATGTCTCATTTTTTGACAAGGCAAGTGCACCTTATTCTGTGCATCATGCAGAGAGCACATCTGAGATAGTCAGAGCTGGCCAACTTCCAAATGATTATGATGATGAACTGGAAGAAGAAGAAACCAAGATGGAAAATGCCATGCATGATGTTAACTCGACGCTTGCTTTGGACCTCATTGTAAGAGGTGGGTCTAATGCATCCAACCTCTCTGAACCCATGCTATCTGAAGATGGACAAGCAGACACTTCTTTAGGCAATATAAGCCCTAATTCCAGCCCTGCTTTAGTGAAGGACTTACTAGAAGCATCATTGCCCAGGTCTGGGAAATACTTATCTAAAATGACAAATGAGCAATGGAATTTGGTGTCTGCAAAGGGGAGTTTGGGATTAGAGGCAAATTTAGATAAATCTGTGGGTGGTAAGTTAAATCGTCATGGCAGGAATGTTACAGCATTCTTAAGTAAGAAGCATATGAAGAAGTTTCAAGGGTTCTTGCATCTAACAGGAGAAAACCAGAAAGGGAACCACATGCATCCAGCTCTGACAGGAAGGGAGGAGAACAAGAATGGTACTTTGAGTACCTCTGGAACCTTCATCAAGATCCGGAGGAAAAAAAAGGAATATCCAAAAATGACCCACTTGATGAGCCCAAGGAGTAAAAAGCCCCCCAAAATCACCAATTCTGTGGCAGAGTTTGGTCGTACATTGTTTGTGGGTGAGACCACCCACACAGCGCTGCCATGTTGCACTAACACCACAGAGGCACCCAGTGAGGCCAACCATACACATCTGAGCAAAGCCGAGCACGAAGAGTCACGAAATTACACGCTCACCCCACGGCAGTTTAAGCCATCAATCACAATTGGGCTCCCCCAGGAAAATGGAGAATATGAATATGTTATGGAAGGATATTACAGCGAGGAAACATCTGGTGGTGAATATGAATATCATTATGTGACCTTTGATGACCCATACATGACAGACCCAAAAGTGAATATCAATGAACAACGTAACCCAGACAACATTGCTGAACATTACCTGCGTAGCAAAGGGAATGAGAGAAGATACTATATTGCAGCTAAAGAGGTCTGCTGGAACTACGCAGGATACAAGAAAAGGTTTGGCTAAATTATTTGCTTTCATTTTGCACACCACCCTGATACATGCTAGCAGATTGTTGATTCGCATGCTGATATACTTAAGGGTAACATGATTCCCAGTTGCAAAAACACAAGAATTTTCCGTGAGAGGCTGGGGCTCCCATAGAACGTCATAGAGAGAGGTTACTATAATCAAGAGAAACACAATTAAGAACCTTTTCTATGCTTGGAGCACTGTATAGATCCCCCAGGTGAGGTTCATCCTCAGCCGATGAGAGGTGCATAGTTCCATCAAAATTAACAGAGCCAGTGGCATATACTTTCTCAGTGTGTTGAAGAGCAGAAAACCAGCCTTTCCTCCTAATAGATTAATTTGGTCAGGTTTCTGTTTTTGCAGAATTGATAATAAGGTGAGGTTTGTAGGGAATGACAATGTGTTCTATCAGAATAATAGCATTTTGATGCTTCTGTTTAAGATCTCAAGAATGGTTAGAATGCCTAAAACCTTACTTTTTCTTACCAGCTTTGTGTGGCAAAATGCAGATATAATCAAAGGAAACATGTGAAACATTTTTGTGTGGTTTAAACATGTCGTGATTTAAGCCCAGTCGGTGACTCAGCCACACAGCTGCTCAATCGCTTCCCCCCCTTCCTCCCTCCTCTCCTGGAGGGATGGGGAGGAGAATCGAAAGAATGTAACTCCCACAGGTTGAGATAAGAACAGTCCAGTAACTGAGG
>JAOEHY010036995.1:0-17046 GCA_025447955.1 Psilopsiagon aurifrons
CCTCCCTGGCAGAGCATGAGACTCAGAAAGTCCTTGGCCAGACCAAACATCACTAAGCCATAACTAAAAACATTGGTATTATCAGTGCTGTTCTCAGGCTGAAAGTCAAAAGCACAGCACTGCACCAACTACCAAGAAGGAGAAAAATGACTGCTACTGCTGAACCCATGACACTTAGGAAACTGCCTACGCGGTAGAACCGCAATGTGGTGCTATTTTTATGCTTGAAAGTAAGCTATCAAATCTTTCTGATGTCAAACAACAGACCTAATGGGAAAAAAATCATCAGATACTGAGATTTATTTTTTGGTTTTAATTATAGAGGGAGAAATGAAATACTGCAAATTAAATTCCACTACTTTCTAAGGAAATAGTGGTACGAAGAAACAAGCATGGTTTTCAGGTAGTTTAGGTGTTTCTGCTCTACTGGAACTGTTGAAATTAATCACAGTCAAAATTAGGAAAGGAAAATTCTTAGAAAAGGCTACCTGCAGTGAAATGACTATTAAAGAGAGCTGTAGAGCTGGATTAGGTATAAGAAAACCTGACATGTTGGCAGGTTTATAGCACGTTGGAGGCAAAGCAGAGCAAAAAAAAAAAGAAAAAAAGTCCAAGATAAGGAGCTATACCACTTTTCAGAGCTGAAAATGCTGTGGAATTTTGGAGGCAAAGGAGAGAATTTTGTTATGTGCTTTGGGAAAGTAACCTGAATGGGCAAACTGTGGTTGTTGCCACAGCAACCACTGGTATGCAAGGGATCCCACACAAAACATTTATTGAAAAAGTCTAATGAATTTGGACTTCATTACAAGGGCTGGTGCAGGCTTACTTCTCCAGGGGAAGTACTAAATTTGAAGCATGTTATTTGTGCAAAATAATTGGGAATAAGAGAAAGCTATCTTTTATACTATTTAATATTTTACTGTCGTACATTTTGTCAAGCTTTGGTATGTGCATAGCAACAGGGTTTTCTTCATAACAAAATTTGTGTGACAAAAAGAAATATCTAGCTGGTGAAGGAAAACAAGGGCAAGAAGAAGATCTTTAAATAAAATGAAAGGATTGGAGTTGGACAGAAAGCCCCTGTAATTAAAATTATCTCAATTTTCTCAATTTTAATACCTGTGAATGAACATTTCCTGACTGTAGATTACCATCCCCTAAAGACTATACAAGCTCTGTCAGAAGTCAGACCAATCAAAGAAGTTGGTAATTTTCCAGGTTATGCAACCATTTCCTTTTAAGCAGACTTTAAATTACTTCATTTCTATATTTTAAGACAGAAAATCTGACACATAGCTGATATATGATAATGAGCATGTTACCTCTTCTCTAGTAAGGCAATATAGAAAAAGGTTTCCTTCCCCAGGCCCAGAAAACTTAATCCATACTATCTGTAATAGCTAACTGGAAGGATCTTAGACCCAGAAATGTTTGTGAGGGACAATCATGCAGTACAGACTTAAAGTACATGGGGTTCTCTAGATTTTAATTGATGAAATGGAAAACATGAGGAAAAATGCTAACATTATGAATGGCCATGAGAGAAGATACGTTTCATTGATTATAGATTGGAATTTAACTCCTGAAAAAAATAAAGTTACCATCATGTAAGCTGGGATGCATGGTTGTGTCTGAGGAGGAGAGGGACAGGGCTGAGGTCCACTTGTCAGATCATGCATACATTAGGAATCAGAGATGGAGGAAGAGGATGGAAGAAATGGGTGCTTCCTAAGGAGAGGTTATCAGCTCTGCCACTGACTGGAGCAGCCCCAGTGAGCTCTTCTGTGTCCCCTGCATTAATATTATGGTAAAGGTTACTGTTCAAATTATCATCTACTCATATCCTCAATCAATATTAGGTGCTCTGACAATCATGGTTAGCTTAGCCATGCTCAGACGCACTCTAACTCATATGCCTGTGCTGTAATCCAAGGGACTATGCTATTTCTCTGTCATGCCTAGGTTTTACTATTTGCTCTTACATATTCAATTTTTAAACACATTCATCCTACTTGTATAGCAATTACAAAATCATGATGTTTAGATGTTTCATGTGGTAAATATCATATGCAGACAGTCTCTAGAAACAACAATACTGCAACTCACTGTCAAATGATTTCATCTATTTAGAATGCGTGTTGGAGTAAGGTCTGTTGTTCATTTTCTGACATTACTTCTGAGGCATAGATAAAAGTAGTAAAATCAGGAATCTCAGTGCTAGGAAGAAGTAGCAAGGTCTTGGCAGTTTTTAGCTGAAGCACAGCGGAGGTAAGTGTGCCATCCCTGCAAGGTAATTGCCTTGGTGATGCAGCTGGTAGTGCTTCGCTTGCTCAGCTTGTCTTCTGACAGTATGCTGCCCTTCACACAGCAGGGATGGAAAACAAGCTCACGAGAACTTCCCCAGGGATTAGACTGAAGGGAAGCTTGCGCAGTGTACTGGTTATGGAGTGGGAGGCTATAAAGCAACACTGAGCCTTCTCTACTCTTGTATGTGTGAAATATTAAGTAAACAGAGACTTTTTATCGCAACAAGATCAATAAAATTGCATTCTTCCAGCTCGATCCTCTTTTGCGTCTGTCATTTCACTGCATGCCCTACTTAATCTGTAACAGTTTCTTTTAAAACAAGAAGTTCCAGAAAAAAGAGGCTTCTGACTGATCTAAATAGCATTGGCACTGACATCAAACCAGCACAGTATATGTTCGCACTTGTAATTTATATGAATAACACCTCAATATTAAATATTAGGTTGAAACAATCAGCTATTTCATGCAAATCAGATGTACTCTTTATGTTTCTCATGATATAGATGCCAGCCTGACTCCTTTATTAGGTAAGAAGTGTTCAGACTTTGCTCACCGTACAATCAGGTATTAAAAGTTCACCACAAATAAATCTTATCAGCTAGAAAAAAGGAAATCCTTTGGAAAAAAATCATAAAAGAAGTTCTGAAAAGCAACATGCAGCTGGAAAACTCAAAGAGGTCGATTATCTTTAAGAACAAAACTTGCTTCAATAATAATTAAAAGCAAATCCCTAAAGTATGATCCTGTGAAACAATGCACTGAGTGAACAGACCTTTTGCTGAAATAGAAAAGGACTTGAGAAGGAAATAAAGCTGAGCAAATAGACAATATCAGAATGCTATTACTAATGACAATAACATAATCAAATTTTTTTTTTTTTCTACAGGTTTCCTGAATGAGGGGATTTCTTGATTAAAAATTCGGAATTTCTCAATACTTAGACCTAACTCAAACTTTCTGTATCTGCTATAGTATAACATTATAAGACAAGATAGCCTAAGCGCTTGTGAGATTTCAGCCTTAACTGGATTTTTTACATTTTAGTAGACTAATCCACGAAGCCATTGGAACTGGTTTAGAAGAAAATGCAACAGAATTTAGAAAACTACTGTCAAATTTGCTACTTTAAGTAACTTATATCTAAAATCTCTAACCTATGAAGAGTGTCTTTTTCTATATAAATAATAATTTTAGATAATATATGCTGAAATTTATGACATTTACCTCTATTTGTGTCATATAATTTTAATCATAAAACTGCTGGCTTGGTGATTTATCTCAACATAAGCAGCAGCTATTCAAGTTGAACACTGAGCATTTTTACATAGAGCATATCCCCTGAAAAAGGAGAAACATCCGAAATCAGAAGGAAAGCTTACATCCATACGGATTCAAGTGAAGATCTGCAGAAAGAAACACAATGAGGAAAAATGTGACATGAATGCCCCAGTAATATACACTAAAGTGAAATAAAAGGTTCTTCACTCATTGTCACAGGCAACATTATCTTTACCTGGAATATATTTAGTTAATTATTACCAATTAAAAAAAAACAAAAAACACAACCTCCCCTGCCGCCAAACCCACAAAAAATGCCCAACACCAACCAAACCAAAAACAAGCAAGAAAACAACAAACCCAACAAATAATCTCCCCCAAAAAAGCCAAACATATCCAGACAATCCAAACACCTTTAAGCACTGATTCAGGTATTGGCAAAAAGGGAATAGAAGTAATTAAACAAACATATAAGTAAGCCTTCTTCCTCCCTCTTCTCCAGGCTTAGGTCAAGCATATTTTAAGTGCTATCTCTGCTTTGCCTAGTCCCTCCAGTGAGGTGAGGAGTGGTGCAGGAGATAGGGGTTGTGTGTGCATTGGTTTTGTTTTGCTTCTCCACCATGCTTCTTGCTACTTTTCCTCCACTGCGCAATGATTTGCAGTGCTCTTGCCCTGCCTGGGCTCACCTACATTACCAAAGGTGCCACTGCCATGGCACATCACAGGCTCAGTATAGAGCTGTCTGTGACCAGCAGCAGGCAAGACACAGCCTCTTGTCACGTCAGGCATCTGGCAGCCCTGCTGCCCAGGCCATGCCAGATATGTCTGATAAATTCATCCAAAAGCAGTTTCCAGGCAAAGAGTGAAGGACAAATATTTTGAGAGTTCCACCTCCCAGTACTTACTCTAATGAGTAAGTACTGAGCACCATAAAAGGTTACTGCACATCAGTACTGACAAAAAAAACCCCAAAACAACCCACCCCAAAATCACAAAGAATACAAAAGCAAACAGCAGGATTACCTTGTGAAGAAGGAAAATCTGAACCCTGTCCACAAAGATCAAATAAAGAAGAGGCATGGTCAACATTCCCACAAATGGTTTAAATAATTCATACACTTACAGGCCCCCTTCCCTGTGAAATTGCTGGAGTTGAACTGAACCAAAGCAGTAAGCTAGATCTTGAGACAACTGAAAGAAAATAATAAAAATGCAGATAACTGAATTTTTCAGTCCCACCCTTATGACAATCTACCAAATAGAATAGATAGGTAGATAGATTAGATAGATAGATAGATAGATAGATAGATAGATAGATAGATAGATAGATAGATAGATATAGATATGTATGTATAAAGCTCAACCTGAGAACAAGGCTGCATTTTTAAATTTCATAAGAATGCTCTTCAATCTCTTCTGCCCTTAAACAGCAGGCAGCAGACACAAAAAAAATGTTTCTCCATTTGAATAGGTTCTCTTTCTAACATAAGACAATATGATCTCTTAGTAGAAGGAGATTTTAATATCCTCTTCAAGCAGTGTTTTTACAGAATGCAAAATATTAGTTATTCCCTAATCAAATTTCTGAATCTTAACAATAGCTCTTAATTAAAGATACGATGCTATCTGCCTCCAGGAGGCTTTTAACAAGTGTCTTAAATTAATCTTGAACTGAGCCAAAATATAAAGACTTCTTGCGCAAGTTTCAGGGACATTTGTGCTGCAGAGCTCAGCTCTAGGTAGGATTTGTGAAAAACTCTTCCCTGCTGTCAACAGAAGTTTGCTTTCACATAGGAAGCAGAAGAAGCTGCTCTCACCAGGAATAGAGTAGAACAAGTACTATCCGAGATAAAGTTAATAATAAAATGCATTATACTAGAATATACGGTCTGTGTGTATACATATATATACTATATATATGTAATATAATGTACGCAGCATATTTTGTGCTTTACACAACTTGTTAATCCAATCAATCTTGAATGGCATGGATTCAAGGAAGCCATGATATATATACTTGGGTCCTCAAAGCAGATTTCAGAAAGCCTAATATCAATACTTACTGAGAGAAAATTTACTTTTGTGTTCACAGCCATATCAGGTATATGGTAAACTGGATTTTCTAGTCTCCAAAAGCTAGTCCAGCATAACTAATGAATTGACTGAGTCAGTCACAGTTACAGATCACGTATGGATTGACTTTAAAAGAAAATGTTAGATAAAAGTTACCTCTCTACATAATTATGAAGATGAATCTGCTGGATTAGGTAATGCATATGTAATAAAATCTGAACAAAGATACATACATTTTTTCAGCTCATAATGTATAAAATTGGAGTCTGAATTATTTGGGAAAAGAAAGGAAAAAGGATAAGGAGAAGAAAAGAGAAAAAGGAAGCTTACTCATAAATAGTACTGCTAAGCCTTTTAGTTATTTGCATCTACAGATGCACACACCAGTATGCTTGAGACCAGAACTATGATGGAGTATGGTATTTCTAAAATTTCCTTTTCTGAAAAATGAATCAGTCAAAACTTAAATAAACCTCGATGATTAAGGTTTGTCTTAAAATGAAGTCAATCATTTACACTGTTTGTTCATAAATTATTCATTATCTCCATGGTGCACTCTATGAAATCTCAATAATTCTGCTTGAAAAATCAGAAAAGAGATTTTCTATATGTTTTGGAGTGTCATACAGAATTATTTATTCCCTTATCATAAAAATCTTTGTACATGCCAATAAAATAAAGTGTTGCATACCAAGAGCAAGGAAACTTTAAAGAACCAAGAGACCATTTCCCAGTGCTATACTGAGGTGGATTCATGGTGCAACGACAGTTTGGGGTGAAGGGCAAAGGAAGAGAAAAATGATTTATAGGCTAATTATTTAAAAGTTGTACGTTAGGTAATTTAACAATGTGAATGGTTAAGTATTTGGATACAGATACTTCCTGTAGGGACGTTCCAGCCACTTTCCTTATAAAGTTGTCAGTAGATAAGTACCAGTTGGACTGATGGTCGAGAGAATCATATGTTCTTAAAGAATGAGCACTGTAAAAATTGTTCATTGTTGGCTTTTGTGCATGTTTTGTCCAATGAACTTTTCCAGCTATGTTTAAATTACAAACTATTCATAAATAGCACAACAGTGGGTGACTGCACAGTGCAACATGTTCTCTAGCTACAACATTCAAGCTCTTATATAGTTTGACCTGCTGTTGTGACTAACATGCTCTTTAAATAAACTAAAGAAATAGAATTTCAGGCGCTTTGCTATTTAGGTTTTTTTTTTTAAAGTTCAATGTTATGTAAATTAAGAAAGGTGAAAAAGTTGGGTATTAACAGCTGATGTTATTGTTACTTCACTGAAAAAGAAATAATTTCTCTCTATGATGTGAAATAGAAAACTAGACCATTTTTTTCAGGCAGTTTAATGTGCTATACTGTCAAGAGCTAAGCCCTTTGGGCACCACACAAAACTGATTTTCAGCCTGCTTTACTAACTGTAGTGCAGTTTCTTTACTACTTACATAGCAATAAAAAACACACCTTGATTGAAAGTTGTGCAGTACACTGGAAGGTCAGAGCATCTGTTTTATTTTATCACAATACTTCAGCACTAACAGTGAGCAAACTCAGTTCAACAACAATAGGAAGGGTCAAACACTCCAAGAAAATTGGTTGCAGTCTGGCCCATGGAGTATATTTATCCTCCCCACCATGCGCCTTTTAATGGAAATACCACATGAAAAAAATTGCCTGCATCTAGATTACTTTATCTTCACATTTTTTTGCCTAACTTCTTTTTGAGCAGTTCCAGTAACTAGTTGACAATATACCTATTCAATCTGTTTTCTTACTGGGCAATCTTTCTAGCTGAATTTTCATAATGTCTAACCTTTCTTTGCTTAATTTTTCCACAAAGGAAACAAAAATATACATCCTTTTCTTTTTAGATACTTTTCCTGGAGACCATAATCTGCCCTTCGCTCCTTCTTAGACAAAGATTTCTAGACTGGACAACCTTGTTAATTTGTGTCTTGTTTTATAGGTTGTGAGTTCTGGAAATCTTATTGCAGTAATACTATGTGAATTGCATGCACCATTGTTAAATTATGCCAATTTTCTTTACAGCTCAAAATTCTTTTCAGTTCTACTTCTGCCTGCTTCTGTGCTTTTAGCCCTCTATTGCTTAAGTGTGGTAACTTCTCCTTCTCTTACCAGATACTGAGAAATAATAAAATAGAATTATTTATTTTTTTTAGTACCTTTCATCCATCAGAATCTCAGCACGTCACTGATCCTTGACTTACTACAAATTTGCAGGGTGGGAATGAAGCAGAAGAAAAATTACAAAGCACAGTACTATGAGACAAGACTTGATCAGCACTACTTTCAAGAAGATGTTTGAAGCAGTCCAAGAAATCTGCAAAGCAGAGTACACTGAGCAGCACCTGGCAAAGGAGATAGATTTTGTGTTAAAGGAAATTCCTGGGTTCAGCAGCAGCAGTCATTTTTCTCCTTTTTAGTAGCTGGCGCAGTGCTGTGTTTTTGACTTTCAGCCTGGGAACAGCACTGATAACACCAATGTTTTCAGTTGCTGCTCAGTAACGTTTACACTGACCAAGCACTTTCTGAGTCCCATGCTCTGCCAGGGAGGAGGGGAAGCCAGGAGGAAGCAGAAACAGGACACCTGACCCAAACTAACCAAAGAAGTATTCCATATCACGGCGCATCATGCCCACTATATAAACTAGGGGCAGTTGCCCAGAAGGGCTAGACTACTGCTCAGGTTGGGCTGGGTATCAGTCAGCGGGTGGTGTGGGCTTGTATTCTCTTCCCTTGTTATTTCCCTTATCTTTATTATTATTGGTGGTAGCAGCAGTGATTTGTGTTATACCTTAGTTACTGGACTGTTCTTATCTCAACCCATGGAAATTACATTCTTTCTGTTCTCTTCCCCATGCCTCCAGGAGTGGGGGGGAAGAAGTGGGGCAGGGGGAGTGAGCGAACGGCTGTGTGGTACTGAGTTACTGGCTCAGCTTAAACCACAACTTGCCTACATTTGCTGTGTTACATTAATGTGACCTCTAGGTTATAATATTGCAAAAGAGAGACAGGGAGAGATAGCTTCTTTGTCTGTGATTTTGCAGTAAAATATTGTTAAGTGGGGCTTCAGATGATACTAGAGGCTATGAAATGTTTAGAAACATTAATAGGACTTTAGAAAACATGAAAAAGATTATATGGGATAAAACACCCTTGTTTACTATTTAATATATTAAAACCACATTATTTATTTCAAACCCTGATTTTCTCTGTGGAGAGGCATTTAACTGTATGGCAAACACTAACTTGGTGATTTACCAAAGCAGGGAGTCAGTCAGAACTCTGGTGTTTGGCTTCTTTTGCCAATCTCCTTCTATTCCCACTACTTCACGTTCAAATTTCATGAAATTTCTCCACCTCACTTTCTTTTTATAAGCATTAGAACTCCTGAAACCTGTCCCAAGAGATACATCAGATTCATTATTTAAAAAACAAATTATTAAAAAAAGGTATTTGATTCCTGGCTACAGATTTCTCTCAGTGATATTTGCTTCTTTCTCCACACAAGCTGTTCTGTTAGACAATTTTCTGGTATAAAAGACTGCATCCGTGACCCGCTGCTTTGTTGTGAAAGGCTGCAAGTCTTTCAATGTTAAAAAAAAGAAAGTCTTCCAGGAATATTTCTAACATAAAGAAGAGCATATCTTTTCTCTTACAGTTGTGATAAGGACTGAAAAGTGGTATTTGTGGGTTTGGTGTTATTTTCCAGAGTTAGGTGGAGAAAAATTTACTTACTTGAAGTGTTGCTTTTACGTTCACTAAAGCTGCTCAAGTACTAAAATAGAATAGGGTGAATGGCACCCACAGGTACTTCTCTTCCAGTGGTAGAAACCATCACTAGGATGAGAGAGGAAGTTCAGAACCACTGCAGTCTGTCAGCCAAAGTACCAGCTGTCCAGGAAGAGGGGAGTAAAATCTGGAACCAAAACAGAGGCAGTTATTTGAGAATCAGAACTGGGATGATTACAATCCCACAAAAATTCTGCTGAGATTTCTTTATTGCTATAATTTATTTATAGAAACATTCTAATATAATGAACTTCTCCAGTCAAGGCAATTCTCCAATTTAACGCCCTGTACCTTTACCTTTTCCAGTGTTTCTATTCTTTTACCTGTTCCTTCTGCAATCTTAGTAGTGGAGTATCCAGGAAACATAAAGAAATTCTGTTTAAACACTGCTTTGGTCTAAAGCTTAGAGTTGAGAAATCCACCAAATGCTGATCCTTCAGAAGTGTTAATTTATATAGGTACGGTATCTGCAAAGATTAAGGTATCTACAAATCAGGATAGTAATTGTCAAAAGTAAAAATTGGCTTAAGGGACATTTGCTACTAGCTAACAAAAATACTCTGTTTTGAGTGAAGCTTGAAATTCAAGTGGTGGGAAAAAGAAGAAAAGGCAGAGTAAAAGAAAAATGTATTTATAACATTCTTTTTTCTTACCACACCTCTTTCTTTCCAAATTTACTTGACTGCTTCTTCCTGTGGTGTTATAAACCACCTGTGTTCACACTAAAGGCACTAAGTGTTGCCCTCTAAGGCACCAAGTGCTGCCCTCTAATCTTCCAAGTATTGTAGTCTGGCTGAAGTTTTCTCTTTTATTATTTTTTTAAAATTTTTAATTTTCTATTATAGAGGCTTGCAACACATACTTCAAAACTGATTGCATGGAAACTCTTAAAAAATATATGGCTTTGGAATCTCGTAGTATCTCCCTGTGGCTAACCAGCTACCCTCAAGTCCCTATCTTCAGGCAGAATAGAAGATGGTCTGTAGCAGATGTAGCAGTTACTAAGAAAATAACTCCTTTTTTCAAAATGGAAGTGTGGGGGTAAGGGGGCTATATTACATAATCTTCCTTTAGATTTTGGGGTTAGAGAACCTTTTACTTGACTTGCTTAAACATTGTATGGCATATCTATTCCACCCCAGGGGCCATGAGCTCCAGCGCATGCACACTTATACATGTGCAATATATGATGTAGTTAATAGCAGTGAGTTTATGCAGAAACTAGTCCTAAAAAATAAATTTGCTGAAGATGAACCACAAATCAAATGAACATTTTGTAAGGTCAAGCAAATCAATTTTAAGACAGAATAGCAGATGCTTGCTGATAGATTTGTGGCTATTTTTTTTTTAGAAACCAACAAATTGAAGGTATATTGCTTAGTGTTGGACAGATATCAATTCTCATAACATGATAGAAAAAAAAAGTAAGGCTGCCAACTCCAATTGACTTTGAGAATTCTGAGAAAAGTAATCGATGCAAGTTCCAATTTCAGGTAACATGGTAAGTGCAAACACGCTGCTTTGTGTCAAAATTATAAGCAGCACATTTACCATTTGTTTGCATAACACATATAAAGGACTTAAATTTATCTTAGTGAGACACCCAGCAGTTCTGTTGGTTATGATGGCTGCAAAACTAAACTATTTCTACTGATGTTGCCCACTTTACAATGTAAAGAAGCAGTTTCTTTAATGTATCCATTCTCTTCCAGTTCTGAAGATGACTTAAGCTTTTTATTTGACTTGGTATGTTCTGCATTCCCTAATGATATTACAAAACATTTTTTTTTTTCTTTTTCATAACAATTTTTGCTAAGTTTTATCTCTGAAACTCAGTAAGAAAGGTATTCAAAATAGAAGTTGGGTTAATGATTAAACTTTGAGATCAAGAAGTCAGTTTTCTTTAGTCTTGTACATCCATCTAGAGGAATGAAGAAAAATGTATAGACCAATTATTGTGACCTTTAAAAAGTCACGATATCCTGCTCCTCTTTTCATAAGAAAGAAATCAGTACCCAATTATTCTTTTTAAAAAGTAAGGTGTTATTTTTCTTCAGGTTAACCTACCTTGTGACTGTCTGGATTAATTCTCCATTTTCACTGCAGCAAACCAGTGCAGTTTAATGAACATAACGTCATCTTGTAACACAAATTACTATATTTACAGTTTCATCAGTATTCAATAAGGTATTAGCTATGATTCTGAATCATAGCTGTTTGATTGTATGGAAATCAATGCCAACGCCACCATATCTACCAGGACAAATAAAATGAGACAATTTTTCCATTATTCATAAAGTTTGGTTATTGCTGTCATTCTTAAACAGTTGTTTAGCTATGTAGTTTATTGGCAGAGAGATGAGTTAGTTATGAACATCTTTAATTACATTTTCTGTCACTTGACAAAACTGATTGTTATCAAGGGAAATTACTTTCAAAAGCAACGAAAGAAAGGAGGAAACATTTATGTCAGTGGTCTCCCATACAAGAAGAATAAGTGAAAGGACTTAGTTGCTTTCTAATTGAGTCTGATAGGAATAAAAGATGAAATATCATTTATTTAAAGACATTTACATGCTTTAAGTGTACCTCCTGTTTTTTCCATTGGTATTAAGGCATTCATTTTATCTTATCACCTTCTAGATTTAGGGTATAGGAATAGCCTTTCACTGAAATCATCTTTATTTTTTAATCTATTATGGCTCTGAAATAAGAAGAATATCACCATGAAGGTACAACATTTTAAATTCAGTTTCAAAAACATTAGCTAAGTTGAAAGTGATGGGGCTACTTGCTCAGACTTCATGAAAGTAAAATCACCATTGTTTCTTAGCAACAGCTTCATGACCAGCAGAGAAGAAACACAGGCTCTGCTTAGGAAACCATTTCCTTTCTGTTTATAGCAAAAAAGTAATTTGTCCATCAGTAATGGAGTAACTTTGCTGGGATCCTAAAATATCAACAGCTGACAGTTGAGTAAACTCAGTACAAATATAAAAAAGAACAAAGTATTGGGGAAAACTGAAATTTGTGCATGATCACCTGGCTGGGCACATTTGCCTGCATCTGTCTCGAGACAGAATAATTAAACCTTTTTTTTTTAAGTAAGTTTTGGTCTCATTTGCCTGTTTTTTGGTTACTGTGGGCAGCACTGTTTGCTACACCATTTTTAAGGGATGGGAAGGAGGGGGTAGGCTAGAAGAAAAAGAGAGAGAGAGAAAAGGTTAGGAAAGAAAATATTGGATTGCTTGAAATTAAAAAAACAAAGAAACAAACAGCCAAAAAAAAGAAAACAACTTTTCTGAAGTTGTGACCTTTAAATTTTATTTATTTATTTATTTTTAACTTGGAGCAATTTCTTAGACCTAGGATGTAATTTATGCATTTTCTACAGGTTCGCACTGCGTATTTTATGGGAAAACAGATTAACAAATCTGTTCAAAAGCACAGATTCTGGATATAGAGTTGGTGGAAAACAACAGCAGGTTGCATGTCTTAATAATGTGGTAATATGTAATGTCCTGGCACAGTATAATCAATGGAGTCCAGAACTCAATACTGGTCAATTTTCCTCAGCAGCAACTAGGCATGTGCTTTAGGGAAACCTCAGCCACAAATGCTCCTACTTCCACTGTCTGCTATTGACAGTAGCAAGAGCTACCTTAGACTGGTGCATAGACACAGCTGATAGGGTGTTTTAATTAGGAGCTGAATTCCACCCCTACTGACAATACGTGAGGCAGCTTATTCTGCACTTTGCAAACTAAGGGGAAGAAGAGAATATGTAGGCAGAGAGAAAAGCTTCTTCAGTCTGTCTTTACGCCTGAGCTGGGAAGCCAAGCAAGCAACCTCACCCCAATTCTACAAAAGTGAGTGCAGAAAGAAAGCAGAAGGCTAGAGGATGACGTAATCAGGGAAGGAACATGAGCCTGGGCAGCATATGACAGCAACTGAAATCCAAACATAAGGCCCCTGGTGACAATACTGAAACCCAGTAAGTTCAATATTAACTTGTGCTTAAATGATACGTTATCATGGTATCGTTTCCTGCCCTTTGGTTATGGGAACACACCAGGGTTTGGTCCAGTTGGTCTAATATATTGGTCTAATATACTTTTATCACATTTTTCCCTTGCCATCTTGTGTAGCTTCTTCAATATGATATAAAACAAGATTTCATGTTCAGCTATATCATTGTATTGGCACTCTTTACACTGGCAAAGTAGATATAGGCCTGCCTTTATCTGAGTATTTTTCTACTGAACACTGTAAACTTAACCAGGCTTTCCCTAACCTCAGTTTGAGTAAACTCCAGATGGAAACAACCACATGCAGTGCTACAAATATATCATTAAATTCTTACTTCATAACACTAAAATAATCTTTAAAATCTCATTTTAATAACAAAATCTTTCTGACTTGTTTCCATATAAAACCACCAATCTTTTTCCATAAGACAGAATTTTAATATGCAAATAACATTTTTTGCTTTTCTTTTATTTCTTACATAGCAATACATTTTAGAGAATTTGCTTCCTTGCCCGAAATTATTGGTGCTTGCTCTTTTTAAGCCTACTTATACAGCAAGTAGTGGTAATTGTATTTGCAAGACTATGTAACTGTATTGTAAACTACACAGCTAATTAATTAAAAAAAAAAATAGGTATGTTCAGTGTGACTAGGATAATACAGGGAGTGAAAAAGTGGCTAAATATAAAAAAAAAAAAACACAATTATTTGAGAGGCAAAATTCCAAACAGTGCGGCAAGCTAGTGGAATGAAAATTGGAAGGGGGGAATAAAGGAAGGCAAAATAAAAGTCCATTTAGTGCTGAAATTAGTTGGATAAGTTATACTTGGTTTTAATTTAGAACTTTTAAATCTATTTTATATTCTCTTTGGGAGGATAATAAGACCTCAATAGCATTGAAACAGTGATAGCAAACAAGGATTTTTAGTTTACAGTCAGTTTCTTCCAGACCATTTAGAGTGTGCAGTTTTAGCCAAGCTTCTTTCAAATCTAGGATTTACATTAATTTTCTTCAGCAGTAATAGAGGAGTTCAATGCAAATAAGGTAGCAATTACCTGCCTTGTGGCTGCAATGTAAAATAAAGCAAATTAAGGAAAGTTATAGATGTGCACCAGACGTGCTCTCCATTTCCTATCACATACTCAATGATAAAATACAATATAATCTCTTAAACTAGACTTGGAAAAGATCCTGCCAGAAATACAGGGACGATAGTGCTCTGTCTGGGAGAGGGGCTAGGTAAATTGGCCTTCCATGACATTATGCTCATATATAACGATAAATTAATGCTGGCAGTGCTCTTGGCTGCCTGCATTCACACTCAGATTTAGAATTCATTTAATTGGATGAATTTCAAGTAATACTGGAAACTTCTGCCATTGACCAAATTGAATCTTCCCAGAATTAGAAAGACACAGACCACTCCTGCAGAGAAGTATTGAAAGGTTTGACAGCTAATTGCTGACCTATGCTAGAATGATTACATGTTTCTGATTGAAAGCCAAAACAGCTCAATAACTATATAAGAGCTGTTTTCCTTTTTTAGCACATGTGTCTAATTAAATAAGCGTTTCCCTTATGGTTTATAGAAGCATGGCTAGCACCCTAGAATTGTTTTTCTCCCAAAAGAATGCTAAATTTAGCAACAACAATGGTTTTCCATTCTGAGTTACCTACTTTGTAGCTTTAAAAAGCTACATGTCAGTCATAGTTCTTCAGTAGCAAAAAATGATACTCTGGAGTGACAGATGCTAATATGCACTGGCTCTTATACTGTCTTCCACTATACTGGCTTGAGACAATTTTTTATAAAATAAGAAATGAACTGAAGTGATTTTAAAGTCACCTGCTGATCAAATTAATCTCATCTGAGTCAGATGAATTTGTCACATGCATGATTAATAATAACACTGAAGGTAGAGATATAACCTTCTTTGTCTTAGTTTCTCAGCTGACAACATATTAGTCCAATATTCTTATTGATTATCCTTAACACTTTCTTTCTCTTTTTAGTTCAATGCTTTGTGTGTCATACTCTTTATGTCCATTCACATTGTTGAATGGCAAGGGACATAAAATAAGATGAAATGCAAGCAGTCAGAACAACTCAGTTAATACACTACTTCAAACACTTAACCTGGCAGATTCTGTTAGCTCTTGTCCATATGCAGAAAGTCAATGAGTTATTTACAGTAATTTCCAAACCATGATTGTTCTTACTTGAATAAAACAAAGCACAACAACATAAAGAAGCAGTAAAGAAAGAATATGTTCAACAGGTGCTTACACCTCTACTGCCATGAAATTAAACCAAATTATCTTATTTTTTTATTTCCTTAATGAGAACAGATCAAACTTCTGTAGATTAAGACAAACCGTGGCGTCTTGGTTTAAGCCCAGCCAGTAACTCAGTACCACGCAGCCTCTGGCTCACTCCCCATTCTTCCTCCCTCCCCACTACCAGAAGGATAGGGAGGAGAATTGAAAGAGTGTAACTCCCACGGGTTGAGATATGAACAGTCCAGTAACTAAGGTATA
The DNA here is from genome assembly GCA_025447955.1 of Psilopsiagon aurifrons. NCBI lineage: Eukaryota > Metazoa > Chordata > Aves > Psittaciformes > Psittacidae > Psilopsiagon > Psilopsiagon aurifrons. The sequence goes on from JAOEHY010036995.1 coordinate 16,059, forward strand.
ACACATACCACTACTGCTACCACCAATAATAATAATGATGATGGAAATAACAAGGGAAGAGAATACATCCCCTCACCACCCACCAACCGATACCCAGCCTGATCTGAGCAGCGATCTAGCCCTTCTGGGCAACTGCCCCCCCCCAGTTTATATAGTGGGCATGACATGCTGTGGTATGGAATACTTCTTTGGTCAGTTTGGGTCAGGTGTCCTGTCTCTGCTTCCTCCCGGCTTCCCCTCTTCCCTGGCAGAGCATGAGGCTCAGAAAGTCCTTGGTCAGAGCAAACATTACTGAGCAGCAACTGAAAACATTGGTGTTATCAGCACTGTTCCCAGGCAGCAAGTAAAAACCACAGCACTGCATCAACTATGAAGAAGGAGAAAAATGACTGCTGAACCCAGGACAGTATCCATATCCTTATTCCATGCCATTTACGTCATGCTCAGATCCCACATTTTCAATATACCATCACTCTTGTCTCATATATATACACATATACACATACACAGACAGAGAGAGAGAGAGATCCTCAGTGCATGGACCAATCCGTCTAAAGCTTCTAGGTCCATCTGGTGCATGATGTCAGGCTCCATCTCTTGTAACAGTCTTTCAGAGCAGGAGAGGTTGTGTGGAGTGTTCACACTCGTGAATAACCTGGGCAAGAATGTCCATTGTTAAGTCCACCCCTCGATCACGAGCCTGTCTGTATGTTGCATCTCTGCCCTGATGGCCTGAAGTGTCATGGGCCCACTGGGCCAAAAATAATCCATCCCTAAGCTGTCAATCTAAGTTCATCTGAGCCACTTCAGTCTTAGCAGCTTTATCCACTTGCTGGTTGTTCTGGTGTTCTTCAGTGGCCCGACTCTTTGGTACATGAGCATCTGCATGGTGTACCTTCACCACCAGGTTTTGCACCCGGGCAGCGATATCTTGCCACAGTGCAGCAGCCCAGATGGGTTTACCTCTGCGTTGCCAGTTGCTCTGCTT
>JAOEHY010036995.1:17146-33276 GCA_025447955.1 Psilopsiagon aurifrons
GCAACTGAAAACATCGGTGTTATCAGCGCTGTTCCCAGGCTGAAAGTCAAAAACACAGCACTGCACCAGCTACTAAAAAGGAGAAAAATGATAGCTACTGCTGAACCCAGGACACATGGAAACTGTTTATGGACCATATAGTTGACATATTAGTAAAGACAGAAAGAGATTGCTGAAATGTTTCAAGGTAACATCATGTAACACTTGTTTACAATACCGTTTTACCAAGAGTGGTCAACAATTCTTTTATCCCTTTTCCTTCATCACCACATATCCCCGAATAAGCCTAAATTTTATTTGATTTGCTCACATAGATCAGTTTCGATGCTGATCAGTGCTCTACTTCACTCTAATTGTAGACAAGTAAAATTTTAAAGGACAGCTCCTTTCCCTAAACATTTCCACAACTACTTAGATACACATTACCTGAAAAGCACTGGATATCAACTTACACATCTGAAAAAATAAAGTGTGTTTGGCATAGAATCACACCACAGGCAATCTCTTTAACATCAACAATACTGAATAGGGAATAAACCTGAGCAGGTTGGCATGCTGTGTGTATTTCGCAGACAGCATCAAATTAAAAACATCTCAAGCTATCTACTCTACAACAATAGCAACAGACTTTATTATTTTCTTTTTACACACGTTTTTTTCTTGTGGTTGTTCATCTCCAACTAGAGTCCTGTTTTCCTGACATCTATTGTTACTCTGTTTCCTTAACGTGGCTCTTATTTTTTATAGATACTTTCTGTGAAATGAAAGCATGCAAACCAACCAGGTCAGCATGCCTTATTTTTCCCCACCCACCATAAACATCAGTACTTGGGAACAGTCTTTCTTTTCTCATTAGAGGAAGATTTGTTCTATGGACTTCTTGGATTCAGGATAATTTTAGAATTCAGTAGATTGGAAGTTGGAGAATTTAGGTCATTTGATGACCTTATTCATAAGGACAGATGCATGAGTTTCAGTAAAGGTTTTTCTGACTTTCCTTGCTAGCTAACATGCACCTTCAAAAGTTTAGACCTCAGAGGGAAGTGGAAATCCAGTATGTATTAATAATCACATACAAAAAAGCTCTGGTGTATACTAGCTATGCATATATGCATGTGTATTTTCAAGCTGCATAGGTATGGCCAAACTTGAGAAAGTATCATGAAGTCCTATGTGTGCACAAGAAGGCACCTGACACAAATGCTAAGCGTAGGTACACACATATTGTCTAGTAGAGTGCCAGAGAAATAAAACAACTTCTTAAAAAAATCCCAAACCAAACTACCAACCCCCCCAAAAAATCCCCAAAACAACAAATTCTGCTCAGCAAGAAGATAGCTAATGAAAAAAAACACTTAAAGAGCTGCATAATTGCTCATTCAAATGATGATCATTAATAAAAAGCATGGATATGAGATCTGTCAAGTAAGAAAAATTGCAGTTGTTCTCTGCTGATCCAGCAAATGACATACAATGTTAAAAAAAAAGAAAAAAAAAAAAAAAAAAACAGAGAGAAAACCCACCAGTGTCCATGCTGAGAACAATAATCTAGCTTTGCAAAATAAAGAATAATTTTCAAAATTGAAGTCAGATAAACAGCCTTTTGTGGCATTCATGTTTATTTTTGTAGAGGTGGACCAAGACTGCTCAGGAAGGGACTGCACTGTGGTCATTGGGAAGAGGCACAGTCTGCTTCCTGTCTTGTTGAACAAAACAGAGGGGGGTGACAGAGGAGTTTGCATTAACCAGCAAAATAGAGGAAGCACATGGGCTAGTGTAAGACTGAAGAAAATATTGCCAGGGAGCTCATTAAATTTGTAGCCACAATAATTCCTGTCAAGCCAGGGCTATTATTACTATAAATGAGGTGATTTAGCAGCAGCTAACAAGCCATACTGACTTCATGCAAGAAGTTATTTTTCAGAAGCATGTAACTTGAATATAAGGGAAAACTTACATGAACAAGAGCAGGGCCACATTAAACCAGTTTTGACTTTCCACTGCAATCCCATGAGATGCTGCAATGTCAGAAAAGACTAGTTCACTATCAGAGAACTGATGCTTGGATAAGAATTGAAATGGAGGACACTAGAAAGCGTTAAAGCACTTCAGCTATTTTCTAGTAGAAGTCTCTGCAGCCATAATGAAACACTTATGATTTCTGCTTTAAGACTTTCACTAGGAAAAAAGGATTATTCATTTGCTCATGAATTCTATAATTTTCCCTACTGTTCAGTGATATTTTCCCTTCAGTATAATTCTCCTGGAGAGTGTGAAATGACTAGTGATGCCTTCTGTTCCTGTCTCTCCCTACTGTCATAGAGAAAAGAGGTTTGGCTTGCTTCTTACTTCTTTTGGCAAAAGAACTTACTAAAGTTTACTTTTCTTTATTTTTTTTTTCCACTCTTAAATCTCATTAAAGGAATGTAGCTTTTGCCTGAATAAAATAAATAACTGCAGCTGAGAATTTCTTTTCACTCAGTTTCCTAAGTACCTTACAGACTAACATAGATAATAGCTTTCATAATAAATTTACTCAGCTACCTTATTTGGTAAATTTTTATTTTTTTAAGCAAAATTTAGTAACCAAGAAGAAGCATCCATGGTGTGGGCCTACCAAATGTTACACGCTCCCTTCATTTCTATGAGCTGTGGCATACATACAAAAATATAAAACCACTAAAGGAAAGTATGCAATTTCACATTTGATTCAAATAAAATTTACCATCTGACTACGGTCTGCTGTGAAAGTACTCCTGCTCTAAATAGTGCTAAGGCCATACAAGAATATCCTTACTTAGAGAGACAAAAAGCTGTCACATACTGGGAGCTTGTGTGTTTATGTAGAAACATCTCAAAAATTAGGCCACACAGGGAATTTATTGCTGTCTAAAATTGTGAGCCTTATCCCAGATCTAGTTACTTCAGTAGAGTAATTCCAGCCAGCTGGAAATTGACAGAGGATAGGATGGCTTAACTGGGAACCTGATCCTCTTGGCAGACAACATTTGCTTGTTCCAAAGGCCGAGGACTTCTGCTTATTTGTTTCTTGTTTGCATTTGCAATCAATCTGAGCACTGGTTTATCAGGCAGCACTACTCACCACAGCTTGACAGCTGAACAGCTGAGGAGGAGGAAAAGCTGGAGAAAGGCCAAGGGACTGTGCGGTGACAGAGAATAGCTGGCTCTACACAGGTAGATTAATTAGTCTACAGAAATGGGTATGCATAATTCCTATTACATATACCACCTCAGGTTAAAGGTGAGGGCGAGGAAACTTCAGTCAGCATTTTACAAGTATTGCCTACTGAATCCTTACCCAAGAAACAAAGAGGCAGCTCTGACCTTTAAAAAAAGTTGCAACATAATATTCCCTTGATATCTGGCTAATATTACTTAAGGATATAACCTTTTTCCTTTAGTTCTGCTAAGGTGATTAGTACTACCAGTTTCATAATATTACTGGAAGATAGTTGCTAAGATCATCTTTGCCACATGGAAAGTTATGTGAAGGGTGGGACAGCGCAGGGAAAGTTGTGTTCTTTGCCAACCACACATTTGTCCCTCCTTAGCAACTGAGATATCACATGAAATACAGCATGTTTCAGTCAGACATGGTCAGCACAGCTGACATGTGAAATGTCACCTAGGCTAGACACCAATATGCGGCCTATGTTTTGGACCCAAAAAAATAAATCTGAAAACTTCCTCAAAAGAAGAACTAGCTACACCATTAAGTACTGTTAGAATTGAGTTAGCACTCAAATTAATAGCAAGTTATGACAAAGATATTCCCTTTCCCTTAAAATACTGTTATATGTACAAACTAATGACATATTCATGCATGTATATGACATATAAAATGATTGCCATGTTCAGAGCACCTGGAAAATCTATTTCTAGGGATGAAATACTGCTGAAAATAGAAAATAGATTAATTTTTTTTAAAAAATATTTCCAGAATACATCCTTATTTTATATGAAAAGTTGCTGACTGTATTCCTTCTAGATGATAAAAAGGAAGAAAAAAAATCCACAGAAATATTAATGAGATATTACCAACTGCAATAGAATAGAAAACACGCAGTAAATAAGAACAAGTCTATTGTTAAGGAGTCTTTTAACTGTCTATTTGTGTAAGCACAGATAAAGACACGACATTTCCCTTGGCAATGCTAAAGACAGAGCAATATTAAGCTTTGTAGAAAAGTTCAAGTTCTTTAAAGTCCCTCTTGATATTCTTCCAGGAGTTTGTAAACTGACTGCATTCATATATTAAAGGTGTAGTGATGAAAGGTAAAACCTAAAATAATAACACAGTTTTCATTCTGCTGTTTTATCTATGAGAACATTCAAAGAAAAGAATGGAAGAGAAGTCTGAAGAATCTTTGACCAAAACTCAGATTTTCCAACTTCAGCTTATAATTGCTGGAGAATTGCTGAGTTGAAGGGCACTTTAGGACACTAGAGAACATACGATCTCCCTTCTCAGGCAAATTTCCCACCTCAACCCCTTTTCCACAAAGTAAAAGGTTTATAAATAAAATTCCATTTAAATTAAATTTAACTATTTATATAATTTGTTAAGGTGTAATGTCAGTCAAATGAAATAAATGCTAATTTTGGTTGCATTTCATTCCAATCTATTAAAATTAACCCTTAGAGTTAAGAGCAATACCTCTTCTTACAAAACATTTTCCACTATATTTGTTATCAAAAGTGTGAATTTCTGTGTTTTCTCTTTTTACACTGAAGGTTGATATCAGAAACATTTTGCAGTTTCAAAGAAGTAGAGAGCTTGGAGGCAACTACATAGAATTAAAATTAAAGGTACTTCAAGGTAGTACCCATGTTTATGCTTTACTTGCAAGACAGTATCTATGAAACTAAGAAGTAACATACATTTAAAATAAGTAACATCACAATATTATTCTTTAGTCTTGTCAGTAAAAAAAGACAGAAACAGCCATGTAAAAGCACGCACCCTGTTCTAAGCAAGGTTGCTGTTAGAACCATGAGGGCTTTTATTCTTTTCTATTTCCTCCATAGTTTAGCCTCTTTTTATGGCTATCTAAAGAAATGCCCAAAAGGTAGCTGCAAGTGACTCAGTGACAAATTTTATTTAAAACAAGTACAGAGGACTTGAACACCAATTTCAATCTGTGTAACAAAATAGAGGTAATTAAGATGTTATTGCTATCACATTCTTATTGAAAAATTAATTCAAAATTCAGCAGAATTTTGATATCTTAACTTATTCTTCAATTTAATAAATAATGAAGATGATAGTGCACTTACCCTGGCTGGATACCAGGTGGCCGTAAAAGCCACTCTATCACTCTCCTCCTCAGATGGACAGGGGAGTGAAAATATAAGTAAAGACTCATGAGTTGAGATAAAATCATTGAAAGATCACTCACCAGGAAAAACAAGACTCGGGGAAATTAGTCTAATTTATGACAAAATAAATCAGATTAGGATAATGAGAAAGAAAACCAAACCTTAAAAAGATCTTCTCCCCACCTTTCCCTCTTCTTGAGTTCAACTTTACTCCCAGTTTTCTCTACCTCTTTCCCACCACTGGCTAAGGGGGACAGGAAATGGGGGTTATAGTCAGTTCATCACATGTCTCTGCTGCTCCTTTCTCCCCACTCCTCTCCTGTGCCAGCATGGGGTTTGCCCCATGGGAGACAATCCTCCACAGACTTCTTCAACATGAGTCCTTACCATGGGTACCAGTTCTTCGTGAACTTCTTCAGCATAGGTCCCTTCCACAGGGTGCAGCCCTTCAGGAACAGGTTGCTCCAGCATGGGTCCCACACCATGTCATTCACAAGTCCTGACAGCAAATCTGGTCCAGCGTGGCCTTCTCTGGGGGCTGCAGGGGGACAACCTGTCTCACCATGGTCACACCACAGGCTGCAGGCGAATCTCTGCTCCAGAATCTGTAACACCTCCTCCCCTCCTTCTTCACTGCTCTAGGTGCCTGTAGTGCTGTTTCTGCCACATATTCTCTCCCTTTTAGCTGAATTTGCTGTGTCACCACCATAGCCCTGGCATTGGCTCTACTGGCCATAGGGGAAGCTTCTAGCAGCTTCTCACAGAAGCCACTCTGCTACCAAAACCTTGCCACACAAACAGAATACAATCATTTACTCTTTTCAAGCATACTCTTTTGGATCTTGGAGAAAAAGTAGGAAAACAAGTATCTAAATACAGCTGAAGCTATTTCTGTGTTATTTTTTAAGCAGTTGATGAAACAGTGAATTAATTGAAACTCCTGAACCAACCCTAATGTAACTTTTGTCAACATTTTAACAACTTTTTATTTGCACTCTTGTGCAAACTAAATATTGAAGTATCTTATTCTGAATATTTTTTTCATTAATCCAGAAGTATTATGATAGGCTTCTAAAGGACTAGTCTACCTGAAAAGATGAACTGTCATATGTTGCTGTGCTAGGTTCACTGCACAGAGCTAAGCTATCTGTCTAATATGAAAAAGCCTAGTAAAGGAAGACCTGCAGGCAAAAATCTACTTCCCCGAGGACAGCTAACACTCCCTGAAAGCTTTACAGCTTTGCAGTGTTGTTTTGTACAATTTCTTTCCTCAATTTTAATTTCTATAGGCTTACAAGATTCAGTTAAAAATGCCTCTTTACTATTATCTGGCAGAAGTAAATAACTGCTCAACCGCTGAAAGAATAGACCTCAAGATTTTCTCTGAAAATATTACAATTTATAGAAAAACAGCTGGACACAGCATAAGGAACACAGCATTCTTATGTTGGTATCAGCACAATTGAACACATGCCCAAAAAGGAAAGGTTGTAGGGATTTTTGTCACTGATCCCTAATCTTTCTGCAGGATTGCCGAAGCTGGACCCCACATGTTTTCCTTGCATATACTTCCATGTTCCCTATATTTTTTTTTTTAAGAACTTTGGAGACATTGTGCTTGCACATTACCAGTGAGTGAGGCAAAGATCAAGGCTCTATATCCCAGAGCCTGGGGTTTACTCCCTTCCACTGTACTTTAATGGCCATCTCAGAAGGTGTGTGTCAGTGTTGTCTTTCTTTTCCTTCATCCTCAGCATCTAAATGGCCAGTCTTCTGACAGCTCCACACTGAGGGAGGCACCACATCTTAGATCCTGTATGTCATAACACTTTGCATTATATTCCTTAGGCTAGCAGCAGGAAGGTAAGCCTTCCATGGGAGTTGTTTGGGTGGCTTCATGCCTGTGAGTCTCCCTCATTCCTGCTTCAAAACAGGGACATTCTTCCAAATGCTGATTAGATAATGTAGTGCCATTTTCCTCCAGGAAACAAATCACCAACACTGGTAATAGCTCTCTAAACAAATACTCATAAGTTGTATGCCTAATGGCAAAGTATGCTGAAATGTTGTAACTGGATAAGGGAAAATTCACACATAGCAGCTTGTTGAGGAGCAATTCCAAAGAATCAGTTGTTACTTTATTAGTAATTATGAGAAAAATGACATTTTATTTTAACTCTATATACAGGATCATTGAGCTGAAGGAGAGCAAAAGAAGTTATCTATCATGTAGTTTATCCCCTGTACCACCAGTTATAGAGACTTCATAACCTGCTCAGGTCACAGACTTAAAAAGTTTCCATAATATCCTCATAGGTACTATATTGTTGATCTCTGCTCATTTTTGTTATGCTCTTGTCAACTCATTCCAAATGAATACTATTTACTTCTTAAAGTGCAGCACCCAAAACTGAATACAGAATTATAACTGATGCTTTGTCAGTGCTGAACATTATATATATATATATATATATATATCAATGAAAAATGTTTGAGCATTTGGAGTTTAGTTTATAATGTTTAATAAATCAGCATGATTCATATGTAACCTGAACAATTACCATTTACAAACACTCAATACAGTTAACTGATTCTGAAGGTAAATGAAACAATTACCTCGTGGGTAGTTTTAATATGAAATCATAGAATGGTTAGTGTTGGAAAGGACCTTAAGATCATCTATTTCCAACCCCCTTGCCATGAGCAGGGAGGCCTCACCCTATACCATGTCACTTAAGGCTCTGTCCAGCCTGGCCTTGGACATTGCCAGGGGTGCAGCACTTCCCACTTCATTGGTCAATCCACTCCAGTGACTCACCATCCTCGCAGTTGTTGCGTTAAAAGGGGGAAAAATAAACCCTTTATTTATTAAAATAAATAACTTCTTCCTTATATCTAACCTAAATCTCCCCTGTTTAAGTTTTAACCTATTACCCATTGTCCTATCACTACAGTCCCTGATAAGGGTCCCTTTCTGGCATCTTTGTCGGCCTCCATCAGATTTGATAATCAAGGAGTATTGCCAGCTTCTGTATTATGGTAGTATTTTGACAGTTTAGCTAATTTGTTTCTCCTTTGTAAAACATGTAATTAAAGGACTAGGCATTACAGACAGCATACTAAACTCAGAGGTGCCCAAACAAATCTGAAATTTTCTGCTGAAATTGAATTATCCCAAATATAGATTAATACATCTGAAATTAAGATTTTGTATTTTATTTTGTGCTTTAAAAAAGGCAAGTATATTTAAAGTCAAACATTAAAAATTCACTGAATGTTTAGAATATTTGTAATTGTAAGTTAACACCAGAATGATTGTTTTTATTAACTGGTTTACTTGCATAAAGACTCTTCTCCATAACTGCAAGAAAATCTCTCAGGAATGTGCAAAATGCAAAGATTATATGTTCTGATTAAAAACAAATCTCAAAGTAAGAAACACAAATTAATTTGCAAGTTTACTTTTATTGAACATATTTATCATAGGAAAAGAATTATTATTTGTGGGTAACGTATTTGTCTGGCATTCAGATGAAACTTAAAAAGTATGTTTAAGGTGAGGTGTTTTAATGCATTTCCCTTACTCAGGGCAAAAAAACTATTTGCCAAATGTGGAAAGCAGAAAATTAGATTCTTTTAAGAAACATTGTTATTTTTTATTAGTTGCATTTTTTGCTCTACATTTTCATTATTTTCTATCTCAGTCATAGAAGCTGAAGAAATATCGCGCATCATGATCAATGGGACATAAGTCTCAGAGATCACAATTTTGAAGCTCAGAATATGTTGAACTAAATCTCTCCTAACAGTTCCCTATTTTAAAAATAAAAAAATACTGCAGTCTTACTCAGCATTCTTAGCTAATCCCGCAAATATGAATAAAAAAACAAAAGTAAGTCATATTGTGATATATGGTTCATTTAATAAATAATCAAGCATGAGAATACTTAAAAAAATAACTTTTGTTCCTATCTATAGGCAGATATTGACAAGCCTCCCTGCTCCTTAAATAAATTGTAAAAGCAGGAAAAGGAAGACACAAGGCAACAATTTAGAAGACAAACAGTTAAAACTTATGGTACAGAAGCACTAAAACACTTTCATGTCAGCACTGCACAAATCTATTCTTAAGGGCTTTTGAGTCTCCATGTTCCTTCTGCCTACCTCTGCGGAGAGGTGGCTACAAAATATTGATGCGACACGCCATCAGCCTTTTCTTTTTTAATTTGTTCACATCCACAACACATTAAAGCTATGATCCTACACTGTGCATTAATGTGCTTTTTACTCTTGATCAGAATGTCATGAATATTTTCAAATTTCATAATTTTATGTACAGTTAGAAAAGAAATAAAAGCAATTAAAAGCTAATAATTAGAAATAAAATGCCATCATCTATTATTTATTGTATCTAAAGTCATAGAATATTTAGTAGCCATGTGTTAATCGTTTTCTCCTCTAAACTTACGTTAATCAAAAGACAGTAGATTAAAATATCAGGTGAGAAAATAATGAAGAAAATAACAAATAGCAGACAAAAAACCATGACTTTCTGCTCTATGTATTTGGCATAGATCTCCATGTATACTAGATAGATTTTCAATTTAAAGCATCATACGCCATAAGATTTACAACAGCTGAAAACCTGATTATTTGTGTACCTTTACATTTTTATACCTCTAAATTATCCATATCCATATATTTAGGAACCCAAAGTTACAGCAACTTTTTAAGTTTATTTCTGAATACGGCAACAGAGACAAAGCAATGTTATGACTGAAACTATAAATAAATAGAAAGTGTATTTTCTTCAAATTTATCACTAATCACTACAAATGTTCACACTTGGTCAATACCACTCTTTTACTTGGTCACTATAAACAGAAATCATGAATAATATGAGTGAAAAAAACCCTGCCATCACAAGTCTTTTGTTGCTTTCTAGATGGGGATGGGAACGTAATTCACCATAGCTTAGAATTAAATTCACTATGGTTTAGGATTAAACCTTGTGAGAGTCTTGGGGTTAGAGTTTACTCCATTTCCTCTTCTGTAAGCCTGCTGCAACCCTTTCTTTCTGTTTCACTGAAGTGTTAGTCTTGCCAAACTCAGATCTTTGCTGATCTTTGCAAGTATGTGACTCACATCTTCAGACTTCTCCATTCTCCACACATAGAAGGCTATTTCAAGGACAACTAGAACTTTCTCCCTGAATAGCACCACAGCTCAAGGTCTACAGTTTACTTGAGCCTTGCATGTACAGGTGAAAGGAGAATTTAAAACCAGCCTGATTTCCAATTCTATTGATCCCTGAACTCCCACATACAGAAACCTGACCAAAGTATTCAGAAAGCACTGCAGGGATGGTTGCATGTGGGGCTAGTACTGAAGGTAGAGATATTAGCACATGCACACCAGAACTTCAGACTGTGTAGTTTAACAAGTCAAAGTGATGACATACAGAATAAAAATAGCCATAAGCATTGTTTGCTGTGAATTTCTGGTTTGTGCATAGAATGTGAAGAATATCAAAGACTTCTGTCTAAAAAATGCCTGCATCAAATGCAAAGGTTTGTATTACATTACTGTGCCTTCCCTTAATAAAAAAAAAAAAAAAAATCCAAATCCAAACTGTTAAAATTACCTACTTGGCATATCCTGTCAGTTCTATCTCTCCAGCTACCAACTTCAGCATTCCCAGAAAGCTAAATGAAGCCTTCTTTGTATTTCAATTAATTGTCCCCATCAAAAATCCTTCTCTGAAATCTCTCATTTATTTCTGTTTCCTTCAAAAGTGTATTCAGTGTATACACTCCACAAAGGTTGCTAGAGCCAGAAGGTTTTCATCTTTGCTGATACTTAACAAGCAGTTCTATCAACTGCTTTCTCTACCAGGCTGCTCTCTGTCATTGTTACTGTGTTGTGAAAGGCAAATCAGAGGCTGGTTATTTTTGCACAACTGTCCTAGTTTATTGAAAATGGACCTTTTGAATGCCCCAGAGAGTCTCCTGATAATTTGCTAGAACAATTTTGCTGGTTTTCCCCTCCATGCTGGAGGGCATTGGCAATTTAGCTAAAAAGTTTCCATAAAATGAAATTTGCCTGCTGCCTTTGAAAAGCCTTTAATTTCCCTTACATTTGCCCTTACAGCTTGGCATATCTCAAGCAAAGAGGAAAACATTACCTTGCAGAATAATCATCTCAGGTAAATCTTATACCCCTTTATTATTTATATAATATCAGAGGCAGGCGTGAGTCTTCAAACATGAATTAAACAATAACTTCTTGTCTTTGAAAGCATACATTGAAACTGGACATTAATTTTTATATATGTTTCTTAAAATTCCAAGTATGAAGGCTGATATGAAGACTGGAGGCTAGCATAAGAAGTAGACTAAGAGTATAAAGTAACTTAATGATGGTTCTTCACGAGCATGCCTGTAGCCTGTCCTGCTTATCTCAAAAGGATATCATGCTGGTGAGTGCATCTCCCTCAGACAAAAGTTTTTATCTATCATGCTGTGACAGATCTGAAGTGCTATGAATTGAGTTATGAATACTGCATATTGGCAAATGCTTTCGGATGTTTACAATGTGAATATATCAAAATACCTCAGCTGTTTGTGAAACAGGTGGGAGACAGAGAATAAAAAAGGAAATAAATTTAAGAACTATTAAAGAGCAAAGTAAGAACCTCTGGCTGAGAGAAGTAAGGCTCAGCCTCTATTATATGTTCTCAGAATGAGTGTAAACCAGAATAATCACAGCTCTATAAAACAGGCCTGAAAGAATACTCTTTCCCATCTCAAGACAAAATAGTGTGAAAAATATAAGCACAGAGTGTGGTGTGCAGAGGCAACAAAAATATGGTATGACAGACATAAGTGCATTCATAGGGTATAGATGACTTCTTCTTTGTCACAATACTGTGTTAAATCTTCTACTGTGAAGTAAAAAGCAAAAGTATTTGCAATACAAAATAAGAAGACCCACAAAGGAATGAGGTGGAATCATTTGTCTTCAACAGCTCTTCTGGGCAACTGATTCTAAACTCCCTTATGGGGACATGCCTAAAAGCAGAACAACAACAAATCTGTCTCTGAACATATGATGGCACAGCTCTGCCATCTGAAGCTTTCTCTCAGCCCTCAGGAGTCAATTACAGTGGCATCTGAATAATTTGGTAACTTGGAACCATGCAAACACTATGTGTGTTTTATACAGAAAATGCAAAGTTGTACCTCTAAAGCCAAAACGGGGAAGGACTAGGTAATCCTGACAGGATATGGAGATTAGGATTTATAAACCTGAACAGTGTTAGCTGTAAAAGTCAGAGCAGTGCCCAATATAGCCAAAACATTGGTGTGCTGTTGTGTCAAGAATCCAGGTATGCTTACATCTCCCGAGCTCAGACCTAAAGCTATCCTAGAGCTTCTGGAAAGGTCTCATCCATCCTGAGTAAAAACCTTAAATCTTACATTATCTTTTTTTAGTTGGTGACTGAACATCAAGTCTTTAGAGAAGACAGACAAGGATGAATACAGGACTGCTGGGGAAATAGAAAAGTCTCAATGAACTTTGGTTGCTTGGACAAAAAAAGAATGTGGAAAAATGACTAACCACAATGTGACAACGTATTTATTGAAAATTAAAATTGATTAAGAGAATGCATTTACTAGCACTTAAGAATTAAACAAAATTTGTAGGACTAGATTTCAGACTAAGGTACATTGAGTGAAAACATTCATTAAGCACTGGTAAAATTTGCTAGGCAGTGTGATGGCAATGGAGATTTGAAATCAGGGTGAGTTTCTACCTCAAAAGATACAGCCTACTGGAACAGGAATCAACCTGGGCAGAACGTAGTCTGCACCCTTCTGTAGACTATGGCTATTTCTTCTGCCTAAGTAACAAATGTTAAATTTATGTTTGTAAACTGAAAAATCTGAAGGTCACATAATCTCTATATAGCATTTAGCACTAAGTATCAGGGAACATAAAAGTCCAAATCCTTCCTAAAAAGCTCTAAAATACTGAGACATTACATGAAGAATGGCAATTACCAGAAGAAATGGATATACACATATTTATACTCTCCTTGTTAATGGCCTTATTAAGCATTTAACTTTTTTTCTTGGAAATTTAATTTCAGATTTAGGAAAGTAACTTTGTGTCATAAATGCAGTGAGAGAGTGAAGTTAAGCAGCATATAGTCATTACACAGTATTTCAGAATTGCACCTGAAATTTCTTCTGGGAAAGTAATAACAGAAATTAGTTACTAATCTCTAATGACTGTGATCATCACCTTTGGTAATGCTCAAATATCAGAATAGCAGGGACAATTTAAGATCTGAAATGGAGAAAAAATCTCCCAAAATTACTGGGAATGAGAAGGAACAATACAAGAAACCAGTGTAGGATGACCAGAAAAGGACAAAAATCAGAAAAGCATGGAAAGGAAAGGTATGCAGTGGAAAAAAGGACACTGAAAACAAAGTGGATTAAGACCTTCAAGGGTGAAGATGCCTAAAAAGGATCAGGAGAAACTAGGCAGTGTTAATGAAACAATCAGAAAAGTTCTTGAGGAAGGCAATCATAGGGAAATAGATCATTTTACAAAGATTTGTGGATATACAAAATAAAAAAAGTTTTATTGTTTGGCTGTTATTTTTTTCTTTTGAGACATGGAAGATTTAGCAGGAACTGGAAGAAAAAAATTACAGCTGTGCTTTCTTCAATAATGTACACCTTAAATGTCTTCACAGGTAGGGTGAAGAATGGCAATGTTAAATAACTGCAGGAAAAGACAAATGATAAGGGGAACACTCACTATTTCCCTGAATTTCAGTTACCAACTATACATTAGCAAAGTGCTGGGTAGGTAAATGTTTTAACTCTACAAAGAAGGGAAAGGCCTGAGGCAAAGCTGGTATTTGAGGAGTCCTTAGAACAGAGGTTATAATCAAAGCTTTAACAGAAGTTAATGAACAGCAGGGGTAAAAATGGCCCATGAAAAAAAATATTGTATAGAGAGTTGCAGTGTTTCTCATCACCAAGTAATGGCCCTGATAGATTTATATCATCAAAATGTGCATAATACTGTAGACCTTAAAAAACACATATTTGGATGGAGACCTAATTCTTACTTACATACAGCATTGACATGGTATTGACTGTGGAGAAAAATCAAATACATAAACATAAAGGGTGAGATCAAATACTGTTCAGCCTGTGTACTGTGTGTCTCTGCAGTTCTAGATGCACCATTGTGGATGCCTTCCTACCAGTGCGAATGATGTTGTAGAAGGCAGACGGACTTGGACCATGGCTGTCATTGTATGTAGCATATTTTGACAGTAGGTGAGTCTGACATAAACAACTATTCTACTAAACAGATGATCCTGTTCAGAGTTATCAGTTCAGTCCTACATGTAAACCATTTCAGAAGTGAAGGGTAGATATCTTTTACAAGGAAAAACATTGCCTGATGTACAGAACACAGAAATGAGCATATTTGTTGTCTGTCTGCAATATTAAAAGCTTAGCAGGATAGTATTTCTACCACAACTTTGCCAAAAAAGGTTGTTAAGGCTATTACAAGATAATAGAGTTTTCTGAGTATACAGTTCCTGGGATATGTATTGATAGATACAGATATGGGAATTGAAGATACCCAGTCATGTCAGGTATCAGACAATCTTTTGCCTAAACCCCTGACAACTTGATTTGATTGATATAGCTTGAATTCCCATTAGCTAAAAATGCCAAGTTGCAAGGAACTCTCTACACAGCTGACAAACTTTATTTATTCAGCTCTGTTAAGATAAAACTGAAGTTTTGAGATTTTTCTATCACATAATAATTAGTATATAGAATCTGAATATTTCACATGCTTGTGGTTGTTAAGATAAAACACAATGACAGCAAAGAAAACTGAGTGACTGAGAACAATGCAGTCCCAACTGAAGAATACAGGAAACCTTCAGAAGGTTATATTAAGCATTAAGAACAAAACTTCACCCAAGTTTGAAACAAAGGTAAGAAGAGGTTTAAGACAAGAAAACGGCAATTCACCTGGCTAGTGGAATCTGATATCCCACTGACAGATTCTTTGCATTATATACACACACAAGTAAAATACATATCCCATGCGTTGCTGCAGTATCTGAATTATAATGTAAACATGTGTGTTTAGAACTCCTTTTCCTCCATTGTTAGCTCAATATTTTGGTGCTTATTATAATTTAATTCATCCTTACAGAAAAAAATTGGGGTTTTGCTGTTCCACCTAAAACATGAAATCTACTTAAATCAGCAACCAGTGTCATCCCATGATCAGAAACTCATCTCCTACACCTAAACTTCTCTTTCAATCATAATCTAAGCAAAAAATAGAGACTACGAGCTTCTTCAATGAAACCTCCAAGGCCTTCCTCCTAGCCCAGTTAAAAATTGACATTCCTTGTCAAAAAATGCATTGTGCAGCGTTTTCAAAGTTTTCAGACTTCCACAAGTCTAGAATCTTTATTCATCAAATCAGTCAATGCTTTGTATGCCTTCATGGGGCCTTTGTATACTCATACACAATTAAACAAATAAAAAAGTTAGACTTGATAAGAAGAATATAGGGTTATATAGGGTTGGTATATTTTGTTTTCTTTGTTTGGGTTTGTGTGTGTGTGTGGGGGGGGTTATTAGTTTTTTAGTGTCTGGGTTTTGGTTGTTTGGTTTTTTGTTTGAGGGTTTTTTTTCTGGTGGGTTTTTTTTGGGGGGGGAGGGAATTTTATT
>JAOEHY010036996.1:0-14824 GCA_025447955.1 Psilopsiagon aurifrons
TGCCCCATCCCTGCAGTGCTCAATCCAGGTTGGACACAGGGGCTTGGAGCACCCTGCTCCAGTGGAAGGTGTCCCTGTGCATGGCAGGGGTTGGAACTGGAGGAGCTTTAAGGTCTCTCTCAACCCAGTCTGGGATTCTATAATTCATTTTGGCAGTTGGTTTCCTTTGAAAGTCTATCCTTTGCTATTAGACAGGAAAGGAAATCAAAGACTTGTTTACTCCCCCTTTTTCTTAGTGCTGATATGTAGATCTTGAATAACTGCTTCCTCTGAGAGGTTTAAGCCTCACAGCCTTCAAGCCAAGCACCCACCAGCACTGAGTGGCTGCCCCTGGAGGGGGGACACATCAAAGTGTCACCTTGGAAGGGGGTGGAGATTGTCATAGAATCATAGACTCATGGGGTGGTTTGGGCAGGGAGGGACCTTCAAGGCTCATCCAGTTCCAAGCCCCTGCAATGAGCAGGTTGCCCAGAGCCACCTCCAGCCTGGCCTGGAATGTCTCCAGGGATGGGGCAGCTGCCACCTCTCTGGACAACCTGTGCCAGTGTTTTACCACCCTCACTGTAAACAATCTCTTCCTCACATCCTGGATCCCCTTTCAGTTTAAAACCATCGCCCCTCGTCCTGTCACAACAGGCCCTGCTAGGAAGTCTTTCCTGCAGCCCCTTTGGGCACTGGAGCTGCTCTCAGGTCCCCCCTTCAGTGCCCTTCTCTTCTCTAGGCTGCCCCAGCCCAGCTCTCAGCCTGGCTCCAGAGCAGAGCTGCTCCAACCCTCGCAGCATCTCTGTGGCCCTAATGAGGTGGGGGGCAGAGGTTTTAAGGCTCCGAGCATCCCTGCGGGACCCTCTGCAGCATCCTCCCCTTCCCCAGCCCGGTGAGCACCCAGGGCCCCCCCCGCAGCACATCCTCCCCACCCCCTGCAAAGCAGCACCAAATGAGGAAGTGGGAGGAGGAAAAGGAAAATCAAACGAGTTGCAGTTTGTAGCTGCAGCAGAAACAGAAAAGCAAAGTGCGTCGGGGTGGCCATGGGACCCTGGTGACAGCAGCCCCCAGCACCCCGGCCCCGGGGTACGACTCACAGACACCATGGTGAGTGCAAGCCCTTGCTGGGCATCCCCCATGCTGTCTCCCTCGGGCATCATTGGGGATGTCACCCTCCCTTCCTGCCACCTCTGGGCTGCCCGTCCCTCCTGCTCCCATTGTGGTCCTTTGAGCTGGAGAGGGGATGGTGCTGCTCGGGTGTGGGGACATGGAGCTGGGGCTGGGTGAGGCTCTGGCACAGGGCACGGTGCTGGGCAGCAGCCGGGGATGGTGCTGGGTGCTGATTGTGGGGTCGGTGCCCCTGGGACCAAGCAGGATGGAGGGCAGCAGGCAGCAAGGTTGGGCTGACACAAAGTGGGTTTGATTTTGCCATCCCAGTGTGGTACCCATAGGAGAACCTTCGTGTTCCTCTTGGCCCAACTTCCCTCCAGTGCTTCTGGTTTCAGTGCTCATGGTGCAGGGTGTGGGCAGAGCGTGATGCAGGCAGAGTGCAGTGGGGTGATGGGGGCAGCCACCTCAAAGCAGGAAGGACCCTCTGGGTATCGGTGACCTTGCACATGCAGGGAACAGGGGCTGTGAGTAGGACACGGGGCTCCTCAAAGGGCAGCGGGCAGAACTGGAAGGTGATCTGGAGGCAGAAGAGGAGGATGAAAGGACGTGGTGCTGGGACATCTTGTCTAGCTCGTGCTTTGGTTGGACCAGATGATCCCTGACATCCCTTCCTCCAGGATTCTGTGATTGTATGAAAGCTTCAAAATCAGAGCGATGCTCAGGTGTGAGGTAAGGGTCTGCACAGCGTGGCCACAGCCATGGCCTTCAGCACTGCTCCCTGTGTGACCCCAGAGGTTTCTGCTCAGCCAGGACAGGGACGTGGCCATGGTCAGAGAGAGCTTTCTTCCACCACAGATGTGGTTGCCTCCTCTGAGAGGCTGCTCAGATGCTGTCCACCTCAAGGTGCAAACACTTCCCACTCCCTACAACCACCCAAGACCTGAAGGTGTTTTGTGGTTTGGTGAAGGGCTACACAGCTACAGCCTCATGCTCAGACCCTGGTCCCTCTGTGTACTGAGGGCTGTGACACCAATGCAACACCCTGTGCTGCTCTTCTCAAGGCTTCCGGTGGTTTTAAGGTGTTGGCTGTATCTGTCCTTGTGCTAGCATCTCAAGACCAAAGGTGCCACCTTGGGATGCATCCGCTCCCCACCCGGGGCTCGTGGGGTGTTTTTGATGGCTCAGACCAGAGCTTTGAAGAAAAACAAATGATGTTTTGCAATTGCTGCTGTAGGGCTGCTTCCCTTCCTGTCCTGAGCCACTGGTGGTGGCTGTGATGGTGACAGTCACCATCCTCAGCTGGGGATCCTAATGGGGATCATGCACCCATCATGCATGGGACCAGTGCAAAGCAAAGCCCCTTGTGCGATGTGGCTGCAAACTGTACCTGAAAGCACAGATTAAGGCTGAGCAAAGCTGCTCCCTGCTTGGATTGAGGGTGAAATGGCTTCATGGAGGTGTTTGAACCAGGCTGCCCATCAGTCCCCTGCCCTGGGGACCCCCGCAGTGGTGGCTGCCAAGCTGCTGCTCCCTGGCTCATCCCTCGCTTTAGCCTGGGACTTAGGAGGGGCGCAAGGAACCGCTGCCCCAAACCTCTGAAAGCAAATCCAGCCAGTGCCCAGCTCCCCACAGGGATGCTGTTCCCATCCTGCTGGGGCTCGCTGGGTGCTGGGCTTGAAGGGATGAGCATGGTTTTGAGGGAGCATCATTCCTCTGCATCCCCCCCATAAGAGGAGCAGGATGAGCCCTGTTCCCATAAAACCCCCTGTGCAACCTCTCCAGACCTGCCAAGGAAAGTCAGGGTGCTGCTGGGCAGAAACACCCCTGGCATTGCAGAGATCTGAGACAAAGCCTTCATTTAAAGTGATCTGGCCTGGGGCTGCATCAGGTGCCCAGCAGAGCCAGGAAAGCACCTAACCTGTGCTGGGAGGAAGAGGGGGTGTCACGAAGGCCAGCGGCAGCTCTGAGCAGCCGTTTGACTGCAGAAGGAGAAACTCCGGGTGTCAGCTCAAAAGCACCAAGTTGCAATACAGGAAATGCCCAAATTTGTCTGAATTTGGTGCCATAATCACCCATGGGAGCCCCATGGGTGCCTGTGCCAAACGTCTCAGGATGATGGAGACAGGGGATGGGGAACTGAGGGTTTGGGCTCCCTGCGGGCTCTTCCTGACGCACTCCTCTCCTGAAGCACAAGGTTTTGGCCAAGGTGGGTTGAAGCTGGGCAGCTCCTGGGGTCACCAACAGCCCCTGGGGGACAGCGCGGTGACGTGGAGCGGGTGCTGAGCCCACCTGCGCTTTCCTGGGTGGCTTTTCTAAGGGCTTGTTAGGATGGAGGGTGGAAGAGGAGGGGAAGGCAAGAAAAAGGCCAATAAGCAACAAACAGGAGGAAGAGAAGAAGCTCCCCACATGGTTTCAGGCCCCCTGAGTTGACCCAGGTCCATGCATCCCAAGGGAAGGTGGTGGGACAGCAAAGCCGAAAGCCCCTCTGCTGACTATGAGGCTTGAGCTGCACTTGGGGTTTTTGGGGAGCATTGGTGGCATTTTGGGTTGCAAAACCCAGCAGAGCAGTGGGGAGGGAGGTACCGAGGCGAGCAGAATGATGCTGCCGACCTCCTCAGTGCTCCATGGTGGTCCCATCATGATGGTGCATCTGAGGGTGCAGAAGCATCGGGGTTGGAGGCCTGAAATGTTGACACAAAAGGGGAAGAGAAGAAAAGGGAAATGGAAAGAGCAAGAGGTTGGGGCGACGGTGGGGAGGAGAAGTGAAATCAGTGTCAGGAGCGCTGGCGTGAAAGCGGAACGGCGGGGGCCACGAGCAGGTCCAGATGGGGTGTCCCCTCCCGGGCACTGCAGCCGTGCTCACCACGCTCCCCTTCAGTCATTTTCTCTTTGCATGGTGAAATCTTCCCCTTCCCTCCCAGCCCAGGGCTCTGCTCGGCCCCACAAGAGCTCAAACCACAGCCCACGGTTTTCCTGCTGTCCCATGGCCCTCGAGGACAGGGCCGGAGAGCTGGGGGGCAGTGGGGGGGCAGCTGGGCAGGCAGCAAAGGGTGATGGGGACGCAGTCGCTCCTTTGCCCTGGTGCAAAGGGGATGCAAGGGTGCAGAGGATGTGAGGACGTATTCACCACTTTATTTTTGCCCTTCCTCTGGGTTATTTCTGCTGTCCCGTTGACCCATCAGCAGTTGCATGGTAGTCCTTTGCCATTCTCATTATGAGCAAGGTGATGTTACAAACACCCCCTCAGGCTGGCAATGCCTCGTCTGCTCCGAAGGGATTTACAGGTTCCCTTTTGCACCACCCAAAGGTGACCGTTTTGGAGCCACTCAGGGGGAGCTGGGGCTGGACCCGGGTCTGGAGCCCCATTCCCAGTGATGGTGGCCCCGGTGCAGTCGCTGTGACCCCCTTCCCACAGGGCAGCAAGGAGCGCTTCCACTGGCAGAGCCACAACGTGAAGCAGAGCGGCGTGGATGACATGGTGCTGCTCTCCAAGATCTCCGAGGAGGCCATTGTGGAGAACCTCAAGAAGCGTTTTATGGATGATTACATCTTCGTATCCTTCCCCGGGCAGCAGGACAGGGAGCAGTAGGGATATGCTCCAAGGCTTTGCCAGGGCATGGGCTAAACCAGGATTACCCCAATGAATCCTATCCCACACTATGCTGGGGCAAGATTGGGATCAGCTGGGGCAATACCACCATTCCCAAGCTGAGTTGCACTTGGCAGAGGCACTGCAACCATGATCTCCATCTTACTGTGCCCTGGGACCCAATTTGGTCCTTCCTTTGTGGCCTCAAAGCCTTAAGCAAGGAGCATGGAGCAAAAACCCTCATCTCCTGCACACCGGAGATCTTCCTGCCTCTGCCAAGAGCAGTTGTGGCCATCACCCCTGTTGCTGTCACCCAACCCCACTGATGCCCATAGCACAGCCCGGCTGCTCTGCACCCACCACAAATCCCAGCACACCCTGAATGGGTTGGGAGCATCCCTGCAGACACAGGGTGAGGATGCCAACCCTCACCCTCCACCAGTGTCAGGCCATATGGGACACCATCAAGCTCACACCTTGCCCAGTGTTGCCCCCACTGTGCCATCCCCCAGCCCAGAGGCTTTTGCAGTCGCTGGGTCCCATCATGGAGTTGAAAACGCTGAGCACCACACACGATGCTCTTTGGTCCATGGTGCAGATAGGGAGGCATCAGAACCACAGACCCGTGTTTGGGCTGGAAGAGGTCACAACCCCACGCTGCGATTCAAGGCACTGAGCCTTTGCCTTGTTCATCCTATGCTGCTTGGGGCTGCAGCCACTGCTCCGACAGGGAAGAGGACACGATCCTGCTGCAGGGAGCAGGACACAGTGGGGCTGAGCTCACACCGCTGCAAGCGGCTGTGGTTTCCCTAAAGGTGTGGTCAAGTCCTTACAAGATGATGCTGCCCCATCCTGTGATTCAGCCCCTTCAGCTGCATTGGGGTTTCCACTGCGCTTAAGAGCTGGCTTTGGGGCCATTGCAGCCTCCTTCTTCCTTTTTCTCTGTGCTGCTGCGTGCAGGGCCCCTGCTGAGCCCTGACTCAGCACTGGTGCTTCTGCATTCCCCATCTCTTCTTGCCTTTTGGCTGCTCTTCCCTGGCCCACTGTCAGCTGGGATGAAAACAGGACATGGAGGGCTCGGGACAACCCCACTGGCACCCTCTGTCCCAAACCTCAGTTTCCCCATCCTGATGCTGCATCGTTTCCAGGAGCGATTCCCAGTTTTTCCATTGCCCTGCCCACACCCAGTGACTGGGGGAAGCTGCAGGCCAGGGAAAGGCAGGAGCCATCAGCTTCTTTCCTCTCCCTGCCTATTTTCCTGGTTGGAAAATGGAGACAGTCTCCGGCTGCAAAAGCCACAGATGGAGCACGAGCAGAGAGGGAAGTCTGGGATGTTGCAGGACACTGGAACTGCCGCTTATGGGGCTGATCCTCAGATCCTCAGCCAGACACCACGGACCTGAGGGGATGCTCCTGCATCCCTGTGCCCATCACACTGTGGGGGACATCCAGGGCCCTGTGGCCAAGAGAACACCAAGTCATGGCAGCCTGCACCCGAGCTGAAAGCCCTCATGTGGTATCCCTGGTGCATCCTCCAGGATGAGGAACCCCATGAGCATCTTCCTGCCATTGCTTTCATTGCTGCTGCCTCCAGGGCAGGAAGGGGGGACATAGGAAAGGATGTAGAGACCTTAACCTGCCGCCCAGACCTACATCGGGCCCGTGCTCATCTCCGTCAACCCCTTCAAGCAGATGCCATACTTCACAGAGAGGGAGGTGGAGCTGTACCAGGGCGCGGTGAGGCGGCTCCGTGCCATGGGGGGGGTTAATTTGGTGTCCCCGGAGTGTCCCTGTTGGTGGCAAGAGAGTAATTCCCCATCCCTGCTGTGTGCCACTGCCCTGTGCAGCGCATGGGCAGAGCTGAGGGGCTCAGGGTGAGGAGCTGATGGCTCTGTGCTTCTGTCCTTGTGTCCCCCTTTTAGGCCCAGTATGAAAATCCCCCCCACATCTACGCTCTGACTGACAACATGTACCGCAACATGCTCATCGATGGGGAGAACCAGTGTGTCATCATCAGGTAGGATATGTGGGACACAACCGGGGATGCTGTAGGTGTCCCTGCCTGTGGCAGGGGGTTGGAACATCCCTTACCCAAACCAGTCTGGGATTCCCTGATCCTGGGCTATGAACACCAGCCAGGGATGTGACCGGGTTGTCCCAGGCAGGGACCAAGCCTTGTGCAATGCTCCTTTCCTGAATGTTGCAAGGGAAATATCAGGATGTGGGGCAAGGCAAGAGATTTCCCCTTGGGGTTCCAACTCTCCCTCCTCCCCTCCGAAATCCAGCAACAAGAAATCCCACATCTCCTCCAGGAGCAGCTCCTCACCCAGCCTTGCTCCGGCCCTGCTTATATCCCAGAGCACCCAGGCACTGCCCAGCACTGGCACTGCCCCATGCTCATAGGATGTGGCAGGAGGAAGGACACAGCCCCTGTCACCACCATCATCACCCAACCCTTCTCCAGCACCCCCACCCCGGGCACCCCAGGATGGGCTCATTCACATCTCCTCTGCTTTGCCATTGACACAGTGGAGAAAGCGGGGCTGGGAAGACAGTGGCAGCGAAGTACATCATGGGCTACATCTCCAAAGTGTCCGGGGGTGGTGAGAAAGTGCAGGTAATTCTGCTCAACCCACAGTGCCCTGCATCCCTTCACCTCCCAACTGCTCCCCACCATCCAGTGGTGGCACATGGAGCAGCCCCAGCCCAGCTCCCGCCTCTGCCCCTCAGCACGTGAAGGAGATCATCCTGCAGTCCAACCCGCTGCTGGAAGCCTTCGGAAATGCCAAAACAGTGCGGAACAACAACTCCAGCCGCTTTGTAAGTCACCAGGGCAGGGTCAGTGCCACGACCAGGATCCATCCCAGCAATGCTCTGGGAGAAGGTGGAATGACACCGGAGCTGGGGGAGACTGGCCACGGCTCTGAGCGGGAGCTGTGCTGGGCAGGGGAAGTACTTTGAGATCCAGTTCAGCCGGGGCGGAGAGCCCGATGGGGGGAAGATCTCCAACTTCCTGCTGGAGAAGTCCCGGGTGGTGAGCCAGAACGAGTGCGAGAGGAACTTCCACATCTACTACCAGGTATGGGGGGCACAGAGCAGCGGGGCAGCGGCAGAGCCAGTGACTGGGTAACTGCAATTCCCATTTCCCACACAGCTCATTGAAGGAGCATCCCAAGAGCAGCGGCAGAACCTGGGCATCATGAGCCCGGATTATTACTACTACCTGAACCAGTCGGACACGTACCAGGTGGAGGGCACGGATGACCGCAGTGATTTCCATGAGACCATGGTGAGTGGCCAGGATGGGGACACCCCAAAGCTACCTGTGGCTGGGCAGGGGCTGATGGGGTCCCCATGTCCCCAGAATGCCATGCAGGTCATTGGCATCCGTGGTGAGGACCAGCAGCTGGTGCTGCAGATTGTGGCCGGGATCCTCCATCTGGGAAACATCAGCTTTCGGGAGGAAGGCAACTATGCTCGGGTGGAAAATGCTGACTGTGAGTAGCCAACTGCTCCTGGGGGCAATGGGGATGCTCGCAGAGACCCTTGGCAAAGAATTGCATAAACCCCCTGGCAGAGAAGAGAGGCACCACCAGCATCTTCCCCATGTTAGATATGGGGAAACTGAGGTAGTGAGCAAATAGCACACCAGAGCTTGATTAATAAGGGGAAGGATGCCAGGAGTACCTTGCTGTGATTTAGCACGAGGTGGAGCACAACCCACATCCCTGGTAGCCGCACCGCTGGTGTCCTTTGCACTTGGACGGGGCCGAGAGGTCCAGCAGTGGCTGCGGGCAGTGTGATGGCAGTATATGGGGAACAGGCAGCCCTGACTCCCCTTCCACCCTGGCCAGCCCTGGCCTTCCCTGCCTACCTGCTGGGGATCGACCAGAACCGCCTCAACGAGAAGGTCACCAGCAGGAAAATGGACAGCAAATGGGGCGGCCGCTCCGAGTCCATCACCGTCACTCTCAACGTGGAGCAGGCAGCTTATACACGGGATGCCCTGGCCAAGGGGCTCTACGCACGTGTCTTTGACTTCCTCGTGGAGGTGCGTGGTACCAGCAGGATGGGCATGGTGGGGATGCTCAGCACCCGCTTCTGTGTGCGACCGGCCCCAGTGAAGGTGGCTCGTCCCGTCTCTCCCTGCAGTCTATTAACCGGGCTATGCAGAAGCCAAATGAGGAGTACAGCATCGGGGTGCTGGACATCTATGGCTTTGAAATATTCCAGGTATGTGCTGCTTTGCTGGAGGAGCCCAGCTGGGGAATGTCCTTCCCTGGTTCTGCAGCAAGGAGAGCGGCTGGAGCAGAAGGCTGGTAGCAGTCGATGGCCACAGCATGAGTCCCTGAGGCAGCACCCAAAGGCTCTGCTGCCTGAGGTCCCCCCAAGCATGGTGATAGGAGCAGAAGCCAACTCCACCCCATTTTCTTTCATCTTTTGTCCTTTTGCAGAGAAATGGCTTTGAGCAATTCTGCATTAACTTTGTGAACGAGAAGCTGCAGCAGATCTTCATAGAGCTGACCCTGAAGGCCGAGCAGGTACCAGGGGGCTGCATTAGCACCCCAATTTCTGCACCCCCACCACTGGCTGGTCCTGGCACCACGGCTGGAGCAGAGGACTGCAGCTTATCCCATGGGTCGGGGGCCATCCGGCTCTCCCTGCGCTTCCCCAGGAGGAGTACGTGCAGGAGGGGATCAAGTGGACCCAGATCCAGTACTTCAACAACAAGGTGGTGTGTGACCTGATAGAGAACAAGCTGGTGAGTGTGGTCCCCTCCTCCCACAGAGGCTTTCTCAGGGAGCTGAGGCACCAGGGAATATGGTCCCAGATGGGCTGGGTCCTGAGGATGGGTGGGTGGCAGAAGCTGGTTCTGTCGGGAGCATCCTTAGGAGAGCAGCAGCTCTGCATCCTTAACCCAATCTGCTGCTCAGTGTGAAGCAGCATTAAATATTGCGGGGCACTTGAGCACAGCCCGATGCAGGACAGGGCCCTGCCTGCAGCCTCTGGACACCCACGGCTTCCTTCTCCCTCTCCCAGAACCCCCCTGGGATCATGAGTGTCCTGGATGATGTCTGTGCCACCATGCACGCCACCGGCGAGGGTGCGGACCAGACCCTGCTACAGAAGCTGCAGGCAGCCGTGGGCACCCATGAGCACTTCAACAGCTGGAGCTCGGGCTTCATCATCCACCACTATGCTGGCAAGGTACCCCACACCTCACACCCCATTCACACCCCATTCACACCCCACAGCCCTGGCGTGGGGCTGAGCTCTCCTCCTGTACCCAGGTCTCCTACGACGTGAACAGCTTCTGTGAGCGCAACCGGGATGTGCTCTTCACTGACTTGATTGAGCTCATGCAGAGCAGTGAATTGTGAGTCCTGGCAGTGCTGTGCTCCTGGGGACCACCCCAAAAGAGCTGGGGCAGAGGGCAGCATCCTCAACATCCAGACCATAAAGCTTTGCTGGAACCAAAGCTTGGGGTGCTCAGCATCCTGCATGGCTCTGTGGGTACCAGCAGCATTCATACAGTCATAGAATCACAGAGAGGTTTGGGTTGGAAAGGACTTTAAGATCATCTAGTTCCAACCCCCTATCTAGTTCTAGCTCCCCATGCAGCACAGCAGCACCAGTGGCTGCGGGGCTGGGCAGAAGGATGCTCACTCACTGGTACCCATCCTACCCAGCCAAGGAGCACCCGGTGGGAATGGGCTCAGCCAGGGTGCAGGATTTCCCACAGCTGGAGCTGGTTCCAGCTCAGCTCATGCTGGACCCACACTGAGCTTGAGGAGCCTGGTGGCCCTCACCTGGGGACTGTCGCCTCCTGCTTTGCAGTGGTTTCATCCGGATGCTTTTCCCAGAAAAGCTTGACTCTGACAAAAAGGGACGACCGACCACAGCAGGCTCCAAAATCAAGGTATGTCCCAGAGGTTGCAGGGCAGTAGCTGCTTCTGGGACAGCAACAGGGAGATGGGCTCCCACCAATGCCTTTAATGGAATAGAGGTCAATCCTTGCCAACAGAAACAGGCTAATGACCTGGTGAACACGCTCATGAAGTGCACACCACACTACATCCGCTGCATCAAGCCCAATGAGACCAAGAAACCCCGGGACTGGGAGGAAAGCAGGTAACAGAGGCCCCTCATGGTGTACCAGGGAGCTCACAGAGCCCAGGTAAAGGGACCCTGCCATGGAGACGTGGCCAGGAGCGGGTTTCCTCCAAAACCTGCACCCTCGGGATGGTCCCTCTGTGCTGCCCACAGACCCAGGGGAAAACAAGGTGGGTGCTGTGGAGCATGTGGGAACACACAGACCCCTCCACATGCAACACCCAGAGGCTCCATCTGAGCCCCAAGGAGCTCTTACACATGCACAGCCATGGATATCCCTGTGGAAAGCAGCAGCTCAAGGGCCCAAGCAGGTCTCCCTCTTCATCCTTGCCACCCCATTCCAAGCCCATTCCTCCCGGCTCCACAGGGTGAAGCACCAAGTCGAGTACCTGGGGTTGAAGGAGAACATCCGGGTGCGCCGGGCAGGATTTGCCTACCGCCGCCTCTTCCACAAATTCCTGCAGCGGTGAGTGCCCACCGGGATGCGGGTGGCACATCCCTGCAGCCCAGCTGTGACCCACATCCCTTCTCCCCACAGCTACGCCATCCTGACCCCCGAGACGTGGCCGTCCTGGCGTGGGGATGAGCGGCAAGGGGTGCAGCACTTGCTGCGCTCCGTCAACATGGACCCAGATCAGTACCAGATGGGTCGGAGCAAGGTGTTTGTCAAGAACCCCGAGTCGGTAGGCGACCCCACAGCCCTGCATCCCTTGGGAACGCTGCACAGAGCTGAGCATCGCTCTGGGCAATGCTGGGGAGGGTTTGGGGTGCCGATGTGCAGGGGCCGTGCTCAGCACCCTATGGTCCTCCCAGCTCTTCCTCCTCGAAGAGATGCGGGAGAGGAAATTCGATGGCTTTGCCAGGGTGATCCAGAAGGCCTGGCGCCGGCACGTTGCCATCCGGAAGTATGAGCAGATGCGAGAGGAGGGTAAGGCCGGGCAAAGATGGGGAGCAGACCCTGCCCTCACTCTGCATTTCATTGCCTGCAAAGGGATGGAGAGGAGTAGCTGGGGGTCGGTGTTTGCAGAGGGATGGGAAACACCAGTGGTCACCACCCGACCCCACTGTGGGAGTTTTCCCACTCTCCCAAGCATGCAGTGAAAAATCAAGGGGAAAACCCAGAAAGCAGTGGGGTCCCTCCCTCTCTCCTGCAGCAGAAAGGGTTTTGAAGGCACTTAATGGGTTTCAGCTCAAGCTGCTTGCATTCCTCCTATGGCACAAAATGAGCCCAGTTTCTTGCTGCCACGATCCATGTGGCAGCTCCCACAGCCCCTCCAGGCAGTTTGGGAAGGCAGGCACTGGCCAAGCAGGCAGACAAGGGCCGAGGGCTGAGTCCTATCTGACCAGCATCACATCGGGGTTCCCCACAGCCTCCAACATCCTCTACAACTTCAAAGAGCGGAGGAGGAACAGCATCAACAGGAACTTTGTGGGTGATTACCTGGGCATGGAGGAGCGGCCGGAGCTGCGCCAGTTCCTGGCCAAGCGGGAGCGGGTGGACTTTGCCGACTCCATCACTAAGTACGACCGGAGGTTCAAGGTACATGGGCCCACCACGGGCACGGGACAAGCCAGGCTGTGGCTGGCTAAGGTGGGATGTGTGTGTTTATGGGCCTTGTGCCCCCATGCAGACATCTTCTGACCCCCTGCTTCTGCCCTTTCCCAGCCCATCAAGCGAGACTTTATCCTCACCCCAAAGTACTTCTACTTGATCGGGAGGGAGAAGGTGAAGAAAGGTCCTGAGAAGGGGCAGATCAAGGAGGTGCTCAAGAAGAAGGTGGAGCTGCAAGCAGTGAGTGGTGTCTCGCTGAGGTGCGTCCCTTAGCACAGGGTCTGCATGGGAGGTCCACAGAATCATAGAAACACAGAATGGTTTGGGTTTGAAAGGATCTTAAGATCATGAAGTTCCGACCACGTTGCCCAAGGCTGTTTCCAACCTGGCTTTGAACACTGCCAGGGATGGAACATTCACCACTCTCTGAGCACGCTGTGTCAGTGCCCCACCACCCTCATAGGGAAGGACTTCTTCCTTACGTCTAACCTACAACTTCCTTATACCTAACCATGTGCTCAGGCTTCACTTATCAGTTCCACCATCCTCCCCATGCCCCAGTGACTGTGGCCAGGCCCCAGCCCTTTGCCCATGGAGCCATAGGGATGATGCTCCCGCAGAGTGCTTTGCAGATGGGGCTTTGGAGCCCAGGATGGTTTCCAGCATCAGTCACCCTCCAAACGCCCTCAGGGTGATCCCAGAACCCCCCCAGTGCTGGCTGGCACCAGCCACTGACACCCCACACCGGGGTTGCTCCCCCAGCACCAGGCAGGATGATTTCTTCATCCTGCATGAGAACGATGCCGACAATTTCTTGGAGTCCATCTTCAAAACAGAGCTGATCAGCCTGCTGTGCAAGCGCTACGAGGAGCTGACCCGCAGCAAGCTGCGCCTCTCCTTCAAGGACACGTAAGGATGGAGGCCGGGAGAGGTGACCAAGCAGGACAGGGTCCTGTCACCATGGCCTCACGGCCTCTCTGTCCCCTAGACTACAGTTTCGGGTGAAGAAGGAGGGCTGGGGAGGTGGCGGCACCCGCAACATCATCTTCGTCAGAGGACAGGGTGATGTGGCCACCCTCAAAGCTGGAGGCAAAACCCTTACAGTCAGCATCGGGGATGGGCTCCCCAGGAATGCCAGTGAGTGCCAGGGTGTCCGGAGGGTGAGGGGGGAAAGGGAGGGTACCGGAACACTCCTGGAGGCCTGGGAACACCGGGATGAGCCACCATGTGCTCCAGCCCTCGGGGTTTGTGGCTCACCCAGGAGGGACCCGCTCCTGCTCGGGTGATGGGGCAGCATGGGGAGAAAGGCAGCCGGGTACAAACGGTGGGGGCAGCCCACTGTCCCCTAACGGGGGGCTCGTGTCCCCCCAGAGCCCACGAGGAAGGCAGCGAAACAGAGCAGAGGTGGCAGCAGATGCCCAGTGCCCTCCCGAAGCGTCGCACCAGCACCCAGAGGTGAGCAGGGCAGTGCCAGGGGTACTGGAGAGGGGGGATCCCCGGGTCCAGGCAGCACTGTGCTCCCGGGGGTGCAGGCTGAAGGTGGGCTCCTGTAATGCACCGTCCCGGGGGGGCTCTCCCAGGTGCCTGCAGGAATGGGGCACCCCAATTCCCACGTGAAGATGGCTGGGCTCAGCGGGACACCCACAAGGCAGCCCAGAAGCAGGCGCGGGGGCCACCGGCTGCAGTGTTACCCCCCCGGAATGCTGGCCACCAGCCGAAGACACGGCCCCCATCTGAGTACAACATGGATTTCCTCAATGTGCCTGACCAGGGGGTGGCCGGGTAGGTCCTGTACCAGCACACGCATCCTCCTCCCTGCTCCATCCCACTGCTGCCAGCCCCAGGAGATGTTCTTTCCCCTCTGAACGCTTTGGCTTCCCAACCAACAGCCCAACCAGGTCCGGGCAAGCTGGTTTTGCTGTATCAACCGTGCTCATGCACACCCCAGTTCTCCCAGTCGCTGCACTGGGAGGACCAAGCTGAGCTGCAGGCACCGAGCAGTGGGTTGGGGTGGTGGGAGAGAGCAGGGTGGGAAGGAAGGATGGGGCCTGCCTGCCCTCATGATCTGAACGTGGTTTCTCCCGGCCCTGCAGGATGCAGCGCCGGCGCAGCATGAGCCAGCGGCCACCTCCGGCCGGGCGTCCCAAGCCACAGCCCAAGGTGGCCGTGCCGCGCTGCCAGGCGCTCTACCAGTACATCGGGCAGGACATGGACGAGCTCAGCTTCAACGTGGGGGACATCATCGACATCCTGCTGGAAGGTGCCACCAAAACCCTGCTCTGCCCGGATTATAGAATCATGGGATGGTTTGGGTTGAAGGGACCTTAGAGCTCTTCCACTTCCAACCCCTGCCATGGGCAGGGACACCTTCCACTGGAGCAGGGTGCTCCAAGCCCCTGCGTCCAACCTGGATTGAGCACTGCAGGGATGGGGCAGCCACAGCTTCTCTGGGCACCCTGTGCCAGCGCTCAGCACCC